>APFE031564555.1:0-52859 GCA_000404065.3 Pinus taeda
CCCCCCCTCTAACCCCCCGGTTCACTACGTAGCTTAGTCGTGGAAAGAATATAACACAACCCAACAACTATCCCAATGATAAACGATAAAAAACTTGTCTAGCAAAAGCTAAGAAAGATCCATCCTAATCTAGAAAACCATATCAAATTTGAGCTCAACAAGTTATTGAAGCCCAAAATCATTTTTCCCATCCGACATTCCTAATGGGTTTCCAACATGGTTCCCATTAAAAAGAAGAACGGAGACATTAGAATTTGCATTGACTTTCGCAATCTTAAGAAAGCCTGCCAAAAAGATAATTTTCCTTTGCCTCCCATGGAGCAAATACTGCAGGCAGTTGTAGGATCAGAATTAATGTCCTTCTTGGATGGTTTCTCTAGCTACAACCAAGTGTTGGTCCATCCCGATGATCAATTAAAAACCACGTTCAGAACCAAATGGGGCACTTATGCATATCAAAAGATGTCTTTTGGTCTGATTAACGCTGGTGCCACATTTCAGAGGGCCATGGACATCGCGCTTAAGGGATTAGTAAACAAATCAGTGGTAATCTTCTTGGATGATATAACTGTATATTCCAAGAAGTGAGGCAATCATCTTAGAGATTTAAAACAGATCTTGCAACGTTGTCAAAGGTATGGAATTTCACTTAATCCAAAAAAGTCCTTTTCTGCATTAAGTGAAGGGAAACTTCTTGGATTCATAGTGTCAAAATCTGGAATCCATATTGATCCTGACAGAATCAAGGAGATTTCCAAAATACCCCTACCTCACAACAAGAAAGCTATGCAATCTTTCCTTGGCCAAATTAATTTTGTAAAGAGATTTGTTCCAGATTTTTCAAGAATCGTATCTCCTTTACAAGCAATGATAAAAAAGAACTCAATCTTCAAATGGGGCCAAGATGAATATGAAGCATTCAATTTGATCAAACAAGCAATTATTAACGCTCCATCTTTAGCAACTCCAATTTTTTCCGATCCTTTCATTTTATATACATTTGCCTCTGATAGATCATATGCTGCGATACTCACTCAAGCAAATCAAGACAAGGCAGAAGCTCCAATTGCCTTTTTCAGTTCGAATCTACAGGGGGCTGAATTAAATTATTCAGACATAGAAAAACAAGCTTATGCTATTTTCAAAGCGATTAAATATTTTAGACATTTTCTGCTTAAAACCCATACAAAAATCATAGTACCGTTTCCAGTGGTAAGAAATCTCTTAGTACAGAAAGATGTGGGTGAGAAAAGAGCCAATTGGGTTATTGCCTTACAAGAATATGACGTAGAAATCAAACCAGCAAGTATTGTAAAAGGTCAAGGCTTCTGCAAAATGTTGGCCGGAGCATCGCTTATTTCCCAAATATCATCCACAGAGATACAAATGTACGAGGTAAGCCTAAACGATGTTGAATCATTATACATTGATATCATATTTTATCTAAAGAATGGATATGCTCCTTCAAACCTCGATTATACCAAGAAAAGAGCTCTAAGGTTGAAGGCTAAGCAATATCAGCTCGTGAACGATGCACTTTTTAGAATGAATTATGATTTTGTTCTCCTTAGATGTCTTGAGAAATCTGAAGCTGAAAAGGTGTTGCAGGAACTCCACGATGGACCAGTAGGTGGACATTATGCTGGAGATGCTACTGCACATAAAATCCTCTGCACAGGCTATTACTCGCCCACACTATTCAAATATGCGCATAGCTACGTAAGGAAATGTCAAGTTTGTCAAACTGCTGCAGGGAGACAAAAGAAACCATCATTGCCTTTGCAACCAGTCAACATTGAGCAGCCTTTTGATCAACAGGGATTGGATATAATAGGTGAGATCGTTCCTCACTCTTCTAAACAGCATAGGTATATCCTTACATCAACAAATTATTTTACTAAATGGGTAGAAGCAGTTCCTCTCAAGACAGCTAATGCCAAACGCATCATTGAGTTCATAGATCAGTTCATAATCACCAGGTTTGGTTTACCTTCTATTTTAATGTTTGAAAATGCATCGTATTTTTCTGGTAATAATATGACTGAATTTGCACTTAAAAGAGGTTTCAAGCTTAAATACTCTGCCAATTATTACCCACAGGGGAATGGGTTAGCTAAATCTACGAATAAAAACTTAATCAGAATCATTAAGCAAACTATTGATCAAACTCACAAAAATTGGCACAAGTCTTTAACATATGCTTTATGGGCAGACCGAATAACGCAGAAAGCCTCCATTGGCACTTCTCCCTTTAATTTAGTTTATGGGAAAGAAGTGGTTCTTCCAATTCATCTAGCAATTCCCTCTTTGGCCTTAGTTCAATATATAGATGAAGCACCAACTTCTTCCTTACAACTAAGGCAATTGGAAATACTTATGTTAGAAGAGCAATGAGAACAGGCTAAAATAACTCATGCTCATCACTAAGCATTAGTAAAAGTTTCTTTTGATTCAAACATGATATCCAGAAAGGACTTTCAGATGGGAGATCTCTTTTTAAAATGGGATAAGGCTCATGAGGAAAAAGGGAAACATACAAAATTTCAATGAATGTGGCTTGGCCCTTTCCAAATTGTAGAAGTCGTAGGTCCATCTACTTTTATGTTATCGGATTTAACATGAAAAAGAGAATCTTTACCTGTTAACGGACAGATCCTCAAAAAATACTTTCCATAGGAGATCATTATTCTATTTTTGTAGATAAGTTTTTTTTTTTTCATAATAAAACCAGTTGTAAATGGTTACATTTGGAATTCAAGAAAAAGACAAGTATTTCTTTTAGATTTTGTTTTTTCGCTTGTATAAATAGAATTGTTTTAGAAAATTGGTCATTATTATTGAAAGATGCCGTCAAAGGCTATAAGCCTGGAAATGATACTAGGTTCAACCTTGTAAACTTTGATAAAAAGCGACCTTTAGTGGGAAATTATTTTATATGAGTCAAATGAAAGGTATCAATAACAAAACAAAGATTCTCTGTAGAAAAACTCTTTCCAAAAACTCTACCATTGTTGTCCAGAGCTATTCTTAAGGAAACAATGACTTCCTCCCCACTTAGGGAATTACAAGCTTCAAGGAATAATCCAATGATACACTTTAACTTAAAGAATAAGAGGTCTCATCGCGAGCTGACTTATCATCATCATAGATATTATAGATTGTTGACTTTGCCAAAACTGCATACCACAATAGGGAAATGACTCAAGATTGTTGCAATCAAAAGACAAGGGGTCTCATCACGAGCCAGCTTATTCAACAAAGTTATAAATCAAGTGAATGGCACTGTCATAAATTGGCTACCAAACCAAGGCATTGTTTTTTAATGGTTAAAATAAAATGAAAGAAATAAGTGTGGATATGGATTTCTCTTTGAAAATTGTATATTTCTCCAAGTAGGATACAAGATCATTACTGGGCAACAGGTAACCCTGTCGATGCTATAAATTCCTGCTGGCAGCAAAGGCTCTATCTACGACAAAAGAGCATATTTAAAACTGATTTACAGAGAAGGCTTTGTTTTATCTTTATAAACCAAGTAGTGATTGATGTAGATACAATGAATAGCTTGAAGAAGTAAATAACCAAAGTCAAATATAGAAAAAACAAATTATCGTTAACAGCTGAAAGCATGATGTACTTTATCTTTCTATAATAAAGTTTGATTTTCTAGAAAATTTTATGTTTTGGAAGTTTAGAAAATTCAGAAGAAAAGCAGAGATAACTGGTTCTTCCAAGTGAATCGCCAATTGTTGTGGCCAACAACAACCTCCTTCTTATTTAGTTTTATCACTAATACTAAATAAGTGGGGACCCTTATTCAAAAAATTTAAAAAATTGATTAGTGCTTGTATTTCCTTTTTCAATAAAACTTACTATCATAAACTTAGGAGAATACCCTCAAAAAATCTAAAAGGGCTTAAGTTTTATGACAAGTAAGAATAAAATCATTCCTTAAGAAACGTCGCATCACAAAAAGGGTAATGGATACCTTCCTACAATCAGAATTCTAAGTTGCGAAATCGTGATGCGAAACTACGCACTAAAAAACATTCATCGCATCGCATACATCAAGCATCACTTACGTTGAAATACCTCAAACCACCGATATGCAATGGCGCATATCGCAAATCGCATTTCGCACAAAACACATTAATGAGTGATTATCATACGCTACGAACCCGTGATACTGCGATCTGCGATATTGCGAAGCAAATCACAAATCGCCTTATTGCAGATCTTTAGGGCTCGTTTTTTGAAATAGCTTTTTCCATAAACCAAGACCCAGTTATGCGCGTTAATGTTAATCAATGAGTTAGTTGACAATCATTAATGAAATATGGTTTTGTTCTAATTGAAGAGCCATTTCACGTAAGGTGGTATATTCTATATGTCTTCGGCATTTAAAGCTTTCCCGTCACCTTTTTCTTATCACTATCCTCACCTCATTTGTAAACTGCAGGAACGAAGAGAAGAGAACTATACATAGCATTGTTCAGGATAATATGGGAAAGAAGGGTAAAGCTCCGAGTTTTGAAGACAAAGAAATGACGCCCTTATATACAGACACCGCCTGTAACAAAGATGCCGGTATTACTACCTGGGAAGGCATGTACAGTCTACTTGAGGAAAAAATCCCAAAATGATGGACGTTACAACTACTGCAGGCTCACATGGGTCTTTTGAGGCATATATTATAGAACTAGCTTGTTCGTTCTTGCACCGGATAGTGGTGAGGCCCAAAATTCTTCCATATACGAACATGGCTAAATGGGTACTAAATAGCGCTGGCATTACAAATAGACAATTTAAGACTTAGGGTCGAGAACTCACAGAGTCGTTATTTCCACAAAATTTAAGCTTTATATCCTCTAACAAAAAGCGCGCGAAAGACGAAAATCACTCTAGGGAAGCCCGGATCGAGAAACATAGGCAATTTCCGATGCGCAATTAGCGTGGGCAAAACCCCTTGAAGAGGAAAGCCTCTAATTGCTCAGTCGCCTGTAAGCCCAAAAATTTGTTGGAAAAAAACGCTAAAGGAAAAACTTGAACTCTAAAACCAGTGGTATTTATTAGAGATATCCTTAAAGTAGTATATAGATATGTACAACATCTGCAGACAGGTTGGACACAGAAGGCTCAAGAAAGGGCAGAATCAATCAAAAGATTAACTAAGTTGAATTGGGATTCTTATTGGGCATACTTGGTAAAACCACACAACCAGTGCATGACTCTCAAATGTATCATCAATTCTACCGAGAAGATGGCGCTAGCTCTTGTCGATTCTGTTTTTGCAGGACAGATAAAGTCGGAAGTTGGCCAGCCAACTTTCCTCAAGCAAATGCTGAATGCTTGCGATTTCAAGGAACAAATACACAAATAGTTAGTTGTTAGTTGTTAGTTTTAGTTTTAGATTCAGTTTTAGTGTTATTTTTGCTTTATTTTTGCCTGAAATGAGGATGGTCATTTAAACCGTATCCTACATTTTTGTAATAAATTATTTTTAGATTTAGTTAGTAGTATTTAAACTCTTCTCATGCATTTAGAGAAGGGTCCTGAAATTTGTCAAAAAATTGTCCTCAGAACATGCACTTTTACACCCTCTGAGGAGGTTTTGATGAATGAATGGAACAAGATTTATTGATATCTGCATTTAATATCTACTACTAATGTTGCACTTTTGTACTCTTAGTGGATGTTGGATTAAGAAGAGATAAATCATTATTGCTTGAAGCTCATGAGTAGAACTAGTTATAAATGGTCCTTTTATCTCTTAACTACTTCTGCCTATGTGTTAAAGTGATATTCATGTTCAGTTATTTATGTATGAATGCGTGAATGCTTGAGTTATCATTTGGCACTTCTGTACGGTGATAGCTATTTATTTATGCTTAATATATGAGTAGCTTATTATGTGATATGTTTTTCACAACTGTTTCGTCTAACATCTTATACGAAATGGTTTATCTTTATTGAATCCTTTTCTCATAGCACTTGAATGATCTTTATTACCAATTGTTATTTGAAATCATTTTAGATCGCATAACAAAAAGATTACATCCCGGGTTAGTTTATAATTAGATATTTCTATTTATTAGAATATAATTGCATGTTGTTAGATTAGATTTAGTATAAAAGCATTTCACTTAGGAACTCTTAGAAAGGAAATATCAATTCTCAACACACACACACATATATTGGGAAACTGGTCCCATGTCCTCAGTCGGACCCATTATACCAAACGGAAAAGGAGCTCCTAACCAAGGTCCAGACCGAGTGGGTATCCCCCTTGTTGTAGACCCGATTATCGGGGCTTCAACACCATCTTGGCTCACCATCCTTAGTAGATCATTCATAATTATAGTGCAAAAAGATACTTCCCCATATCCCTGATACACATATATCTATCTAAAATTCTGTCTGTTTCTATCTCTATATGTTTAGGTGTGTATCTTACTCCTTGGCCTCGATCTATTTATAGGTTTTTATTTGGACCCAAGTTGGCCAAAAGCCCCTTAATAGTAAATTATTACTACGAGATAGTGAATATTACTATGGGCTAGTAAAATAGGAATGGTTTTGGCTAAGACAAAATTATCCCAATGGCTTTCCTTATTTGTTACACTTATGCACAATTTATTCTCTTTGCAACTTCCACACGCTATCCCTAAGCCGACCTTCCTGTGTGATATCCTCTTACATGATATCCTTCATGCATGATGCTCTTATGCACAATTCCCAAAATTTGTTACCCAAAAGCACTTCTCGAAGACTAATCACTAACAAATGATTTATGTGGTGGAATTGGCCAACACCAATCTTGTATTGGGTATTCAATGGTCGGTATCTATAGGGATACATTGGAATAATTACCAAACTATGGAGATGGAGTTCACCACAACAGATGACTAGAAGTTGCTTTTGATGGGTATGACCAATGGTGCCCTTAGGGTGGTTACAACCTAAACGATGGAGAGTATTTTTTGGCATGGTGACATATTTTGGGCAGTAGAGTGTTTGATCACATCATAGAAACCTTCAAATAGTAGCCAACAATATCATGCAGATATCCAGTCATCGTTGAATAAACATGATAAGTATTTAGGGACATACCACTTGGTAGACCTGCTGACAAGGGTTTTTAGCAAACCATTGAGCTTGAAGAGGGAGAAAAACCAGTGATAACAACCTCGTATAGGAACCCAAAAATGTTCAAGGTGGAAATCAAAAAATGGATCAAGAATTTATTAGAAATTAGCCACACCAGGCCTAGTACTAGTTTATTTGCTTCATCCGTTGTTTGGTCAAGAAGAAGGATGAGATGTTGAGAATGTGCAACAACTATCAGGCCTTCAACATAAAGACAATTAAAACAAGTACCCTATTGTTGGGCCCTAGATATGTTATCGTATTGGTTATCCAAACCTTTCATTTACAAGCCATGTTCATACATTTATAACAAATTCTGTAACTATTATATTACCAATTTTCGCTAAATGCATAATTTTACCTTGTGGTTAATTATTAATGATTTCTTGCATTTTTAATGTTTAAATGAGTTTTTAACGTGGTTTTCCAATGACAATTTACTAATATGTTTATGTGCCCAAACAACAAGTTCTAGTACTAGAATTTGACAATTTGGTACTTATATTACTTTCATTACTAAGTAAATGTTAACACATTGGCACTTATTGAGATGACATAGGTTGCAACTACATGTTTATGGATGGATTTATGTGCACACCTAGCTCACATGTGAAGCTCAAGACATTATTCAAAGTTACATTCAAACCTAAATTCCACCTACAGAAATTTGGTACCAATTTGGCATTTTCCAGAAATTCGGTACTTAATTCGGTACTTAGTTCGATACCTGATTCTACACCTGCACACCAACAACTATGGGCAGTTACATCTAGATTTACAGATACATCCAAACTTGGTAAAAATTCAAACTAATGCCAAGTGGTATTGTTTCCATCTCCAACAAATAATATTAATACACCCCCAAATCATAACAAGACCATTTTTAAATATGATTTGTTGTTTTGATTATAGTAAGAGAGTGAGATTTCCATGGAAGTTGATATAATCCTTTGGACCATCACTTCCTCTCCATTGTAATATAAAATAAATAGATCTGCACGACAACAAGAAAGGAGAGGACGCGACGAGGAATTCTGAGATCATTTTTTTTGAGTTTGTTTTTGTAATCAAATTTGAACCTTCACTTGTAAACATAAGTTGAAGTTTTTTTGGCAATGGAGATTTAATTATTGAAATTTGAGCATCGTACTGGTTTGAATTAGTTGTTGGGAATGTTTCGAAGTTGGGAAGGGCCCCTAGACTCAGCTAACACCCTGGTTTTTATTTGTAGAGTAGGTTAATATTCAGGTTTTTTTTGTTTTTTTTGTTTTTTTTTTCTAATTGCAAATTTTATTTGATGGTATTTTCAGTTTTTCAGTACATTTGTATTTCACACATTATTAGATCTACTATTCTACTTTCAAATCTATTAAGTAAAAGGCATTATGATCATATTAGAATTAATATTCTCAAGCTTAAGAGTTCAGAAAACTTGAATGGGTTTCTTAATATGTTTTTATACCCAGAATTTTAATCTACAAAATTTTTGCACTTAATTCGGTACTAATATTCAGAATTTCAATTTACAAAATTTTCATACTTAATTCAATACTAATAGTCAGAATTTTAATTTCCAGCCTTTCTGTACTTAATGCGGTGATATGTTCTGTACTGGAACATGGTATTAAAAATATGTAAATTGTAGTTAGGGATTCTTTAATTGATTGAAGCTATGAAACTACTTGGTAAAAGATTCCTATAACAAATAAGAACCTACGATATATCTCTAATCCTGCTTATCATTTATTTTTGATACCTTTTTAATGCCTTTCTTGTAGCTTATTACCTTGTCTTTTTTTACTTGCCTCACATGTTTTTTCTTATAGTTGTTGGCATTAAATTTTTTTTCTTGCAATTTACTTTTCTGCAACATGCTTAATGAATTTTTGTATGCAACACTATAGGATTAAAACAACTAAAGTCTCAAGACCTAATAAGATACATAAATAAAACCACATGAACATTTTATATTGGTAATGCAAGATTGTGGTTTAGAACCCCATAAGCATTAGAGTCCCGTAGTGCAGTGAAAAGTGATAGTCCTTAGTGATTAGTTCTTTCTAGTGTTAATTGTTAGCATACGTTAAAATAGACTCTAATCCTGCATTTCATGTGCTTGCATCTCTAAGTCTTACGACCTTGAATTCGATAATTAAATGTTGGAATTAGAGTACATATAATTTTACCGACATTTTTGGCACCGTTGCCAGGGAGGTGCTAAAGGGATTAGAGGATAGGTTTTTTCACAAGTTTTTTCTGCATGATTTTAGTCCTAGGGACAACTTGGGGGCATAAATAAAATGGTAAGACAAGGGGTAAGAACCTGCACGTCCACTTTGGTGGGGTTTCTCTGCCTTGTTGTTTCCTTCTTTTTCTTTGAAAGTGTGTTTTCCTTCAGATTAATTCATGAAAAGAAGAGAAGCCTAACTTGTGTGAAAAAATAACTTGGTGACAACAAGGTCTTAGTAGCATGGTGGCACTTCGAGTACATGATTGGTTTGCTTGCATTTTTTTTAACTGTGTTGCCTTCTTATTTCTTTAGGATTTTTAATAAAAATTTTGTACACTAATCCATGTGCATCACATGGATTAGCAACCATCAAAGCAATATTCAAGGATGATCAAGAGTTTGGAAGAACTCTCTCAAATACTAGCAGCGACTGGGGTCTCTTCTTCTCAGGAAGAATAAATCTTGACAGTAGCCAAGAAATTATCTTCCTTCCTAGAAGTGATAGAAGAACAACAACTCCATGAATCACATCCACATGAAGACCTTTACTCTTGCAAACTTGTTGAGGAAATTGAAGAATCATGGATTGCATTCAATAGAGAGCAATAATTAGAACCTGAGGTTGAATAATTTTTGACATGCCTATCTACATATCCTCTAAGCACACAAGAGGGTAATCATCTAATGCTAGAAGATCTACATGTAATGGTAAAGGAGGGTATGACAAATGAGCCAAATAAAGAGGTAAACCAAGAGCATTTTGATTTTGTTGAAAGTTGGTTTCAAGTAACTGTAAGGCCATACCTCTCCTTCATTCTTCCTTATTTCTTGACATCATCATTAAAACAACTGGTTCTTCATACTTAGGTATGCATTGAGTATTATATTTTAAATTTGAGTATGAATGCATTTTCACACCTATTATACACATGGTTACATTGGAAATACTCCTATACTTTAGGAGAGGAATTTATTTTTCTCAGGTAGAATAGGATAGTAAATAAATAAATAAGTAATTGCTACATATAATATTTAGCTTAGTTCTAAAATATAATGCATTACCTTTCTCATTTTTTTGTAGAAGTGGGAATGCTAACAGTTAAAAAAGAAACTAGTTGAAAACGGGAGATCTATGTTCTTATTGCATATTTCTGTTGAGGTATGTTTCAGCTGCATATTTTTTTAATGAATATTTCCACTCAGTCTTATTTTCCAACAACAACATGGTTCAACTATTAATTTTCTTTCCCACTTATTATTTCTTTCTGATAGTTAGATTTGTTTCTAGTTTTTATTTTCAATAAAGTAAGTTATGACCATTATGTTTGGAAATGATTGCATTGCAACATCGTCTGGTATTGCATACCAATTGTCTGGTACCTCATTTTAGCTAATCAATACCCATAATTTTGGTACCGATTTTGTATTTTGCAAGACAGATAAGGATTCGAGGATTTTGTTAGTTTGGGATGCTGAAATACTAGAAGAATACTAGTACTCAAAAGTGTAAAAGAAATCTTCGTCAATGAAATGGAACACTTAGGGGAGTATTTGATGATATCTTTCCTTCTTCCTTAATTTGTTAAAAATGATGCATTCATGCTTTATCATTACTTATATGTTTTAAGGCCGCTATTTCACAAAGATGATTGAAAAAGCAATCCTTTTCATAAAAGTTTAATTGAATGATAATTCCAAACCATTCATAGCCACCATTTCTATCTTGGAATTTCATTTTTCTTATACGTATAGATTTCTGTTTATCAATACAAAACAATTGCTCAAAATATAGTTACCAAATCATACTAAGGGGATTAAAATAAAATTAAAAGGTCCATACAATGATATCAATGAAAAAAAGCAACATGAATACTATAACCATAACACCAAAAGCATGACATCCGAGCATATATTTTAAGACTTGTAGAAGAGTTACTGAAGTCTCTACTCATAGTGAAACACTACTTTAAAAAGTGAAATCAGACATGAAAACTATGATTAGTAGGAATTTAGGTTCTTTTGGTTATTATTTGGCAACCTCATCCATCTCCATTAAAATGGCTCAGTCATGCTATGTCCTTTGAGTACTTATAAGTACCTTATGCGTCTAAGACATTATGCAGGTAATCAAAGTCACTCTTAAAGGTATCATCCTATGCATTTAAGGGGCTTTCTAAAGTTGCTCCCCCATCTACCAATTTCAAAAGCAATACCCATAATATAAAACTAAAATGGTAGAAAACATGAGACTAAAGCCTTTAGTTAAAATAGGTTTAAGAGGTTAAGTTGTCGACACTATGGATGCTTGCTGGAAGCAGGTACTGACCTATGATACCACTAGGTAAATCCATTGGGGCTATGGACACTCTCGGGCAATGGGGCATTCGTCCTAACGAAGTGTCAACAAAACCAAGGGTTTTTGTTTACACGTATGATGATTACTCTATAGTGTTACAATAAAAAGGAAGTACACAATGGATGAAGTCAAGGGAAAACCAAACTCTATAAATTTACTACTAAAGAATGGTATTAAGGTAACCTTGATTCCTCTATAATTGGTTTTTCATACTATATCTAATATTTAATTACCTTAGAAGTGAGACCTATGATCACAGAGAATTAATAGAACTCAGCTGCAAAGCTTATCTGTAATACTTTGATAACTATTAGACTTACGGATTTTCTTAATAATAACTAATTTTTCATTAGTTCATATTTGTTATCATCATAAAAAAGCCTCCTAGCTACAGAGAAGGAGAGCCCCTTAAATTTATTTTCTTGAGCATAAAATTATTAAGGATTGATGAAATCATATGTAATGAGTGATTTGGAATTTATTTTATGATTTGTGTTAGTTTTACATCATTTTAATAAATCTAAGATGACTTATTTTGTTCAGTATTCATCTTAGTAGTTCCATTATTTTGTTTTTCAGGTCCCTTTTTATATTAGAGCCATCTCAACAATCCTCCTCACTTCTTTAGTACGTCACCTTGTTTGCATGAGGACATGCAAAACCTCAGGCATGGGGGAGTGGTTGTTGGGACCTTTTCAACATATTTAGTTCATTCTCTTAAGTTTCCTTCAACAGATCAGATTGGCACCCATCAACTCCAGCTCTTCCAGATCATTCAAGACTCTTAATCTTACTTTGTTTCATCTTCAAATTCATACAACTTCCATTGTAGCTTGTAGTAGAAATCAAAGTACGAAAGGTATACTTGAGCTAAAACATGTTTAAAGGCTCTTTAGCTCATTAAAATTTAAGGAATCTTGATGATTAACCACTTCCTATTTCTTCACCTTTCTTAAAACACCACTAAACCCTCATTCCAAATCTATTAATGCATATTGTAGTAAGACCATAAGAATGATTGTGGTACATGAATATCTATAGTGTCTTCCCTTTTTACATCATAAACCATTCACAAAATCATCATATGAATGCTCTCAATAAGAGGATGAAGTCATTGTTTATTATTTGAGAAATGAACCATAAAATAAGTAATGGTCTTACAAGTTTCCAAGTCTATATTTATTTAGCCATTATCTTCATTATCACCTTATATCATCAATCATTCCTTCCTAGTCCATATTTTGATTGCATGAGGGAATGCAAAGTCTTAGGCATGGGGGAATGTTGGGCCCTAGATATGTTATCATATTGGCTATCCAAACCTTTCATTTACAAGCAGTAGTCATATATTTATAGCATATTCCGTAACTATTATATTACCAATTTTTGCTAAATGCATTCATTTTACCTTGTGGTTAATTATTAATGAATTCTTGTATTTTTAACGATTAAATGAGTTTTTAATGTGGCTTTCCAATTGCGGTTTACTAATATGTTTATGTGCCCAAACAATAAGTTATAGTACTAGAATTTGACAATTCGGTACTTATATCAGTTTCAATACCAAGTAAAGGTTAACACATTGACACTTATCTAGATGACATGGGTTGCAACTACATGTTTATGGATGGATTTATGTTCACACCTAGATCACATGTGAATATCAATACGTTATTCAAACCTAAATTACACCTACAAAAATCCAGTACTTAATTCGGTACTATTTTGGCATTTTCCAAAAATTCGATACTTAATTCGATACTTAGTTCAGTACCTGATTCTGCACCTACGCACCTACAACTATGGGCAGTTACGTCCAAACTGGGAAAAAAGTCAAACTAATGCCAAGTAGCATTGTTTCCATCTCCAACAAATAATTTAATACACTCCCAAATCATGAGAAAACCATTTTTAAATATTATTTGTTATTTTAATTATAGTATGAGAGTGAGATTTCCATGGAAGTTGATATAATCCTTTGGACCATCACTTCCTCTCCATTGTAATATAAAATAAATAGATCTGCATGACAATAAGAAAGGAGAGGATGCGAACAAGAAATTCTGGGATCATTTTTTTGAGTTGGTTTTTGTAATCAAATTTGAAGTTTCACTTGTAAACATAAGATGAAGTTTTTTTGGAAATGGAGATTTCATTATTGAAATTTGAGCATCATACTGGTTTGAAGTAGTTGCTCGGAACATTTCCAAGTCGGGAAGGGCCCCTCGACTCAAGTAACACCCTGGTTTTTATTTGTAGAGTAGGTTAATATTTAGTTTTTATTTATTTATCTATTTTTATTTTTATTGCAGATTTATTTGATGGTATTTTCATTTTTTCTGTATATTTGTATTTCACACATTCTTAGATCTATTGGTCTACTTCCAGACCTGTTAAGAAAAAGATATTATGATCATATTAGAATTAATATTCTCAGGCTTAAGAGTTAAGAAAACTTGAATTGGTTTTTTAATATGTTTTCATACCCTAAATTCTAATCTACAAATTTTTTCTACTTAATTCGGTACTAATATTCAATATTTCAATGTACATAATTTTTGTACTTAATTCAGTACAAATATTCAAAATTTCAATTTCTAGCCTTTCTGTACTTAATTAGGTACTAGGTTTTGTACTAGAACATGGTATTACAAAATATGTAATTTTCAGTTTAGGATTCTTTAATTGATTGGAGCTTTGGAACTACTTGGTGAAAGCTTCCTACAATGAATAAGAACCTACGATATATCTTTTAGCCAACTTAGCATTTATTTTTGTTATTTTATTAATGCATTTCTTGTAGCTTATTGCCTTGACATTTTTTACCTGCATCACATGATTTTTCTTATAGTTTCTGACATTTACCTTTTTTTTTCAATTTAATTTTCTGCAGCATGTTTAATGAATTTTTGTATGAAACATTATAGGATTAGAACCACTGAAGTCTCAAGACCTAATAAGATACATAAATAAAAACACATGAACATTCCCTGCTAGTAATGAAATATTGTGGATTATAACCTGATAAGCATTAGAGTCCTAACAATGCAGTGACAAGTGATAGTCCTTAGTGGTTAGTTCTTTCTAGTGTTAGTTGTTATCATATGTTAAAATATTCTATAATCCTTCATTTCCTGTGCTTTCATATCTGTCTTACGATCCCATATTCAATAATTAAATGTTGGAATTAGAGTACATACAATTTTAACCAGGATTGATGAACAATTGGGTGAATTCCATGGGGTAGTTTATTTTTGAAAGGTTTATCTTTAATCACGGTATCATTAGATTAGGGTGAGAGAGAAAGACATCCCTAAGGCTGCTTTCTGGTGCAATTATGGGCATTATGAGTTTTTGGTCATGCCATTAGTATTGACTAATGCACCTACAACTTTCTAGTCACACATGAACCGTATTTTCAATAGGCAGTTGCGAAAATTTCTATTAGTATTCTTTAATGATCTTGTGATATATAGTTGGACTTGGGAGGACCATATATGACATCTAGATGAGGTGTTGGGAATATTGGAGTAGCATTCACTATATGCCAAGGAATCCAAATGTGAATTTTTCATGACAAAGATCTTATATCTGAGCCATGTGATTAGTGCGCAAGGGGTATAGGTACATCAAGAAAATATTTAGGTGATCCTATATTGGCCAACACCGAAGACTCTTGAAGAGTTATGAGGATTCCTGAGGATTTGCAATTATTATCGGAGATTTATTAAGGGGTATTCATAGTTGGTTGCACCTTCAACAAGTTGGCGAAGAAATGGGGCTTCAGGTGGACAAAGGAAGCTCAATATATTTTTGATTGGTGCAAGGAGGTGAACATAACTTCCCTAGTTTTAACTCTTCTATATTTCACTCAGTCCTTTATGTTTGATGCGATGCTCCAGAGGAGTTGTTTTGATTTAGAATATGCACCCAATTGCCTTTGAAAGAAGGAAGCTTAGGGGGATAAAGAGGCTATATTCCATATATGAGAAAAAGATTCTCGCCATCATGCATGCATTTGTAAAGTTCAGAAAATATCTAGTAGGATGTAGGTTCATAGTTAAGACTAACCATAATAGTTTACGATATTTCCTAGAGTAGAAGGACTTGAACATGAGACAACATAAGTGGATAAATAAGATACAATCTTACGAGTTTGACATTGATTACATCAAGGGTAAGAAGAACATTGTTGCGTATGCTCTTTCTAGGAGACCAACAACATGCTCTCTTATGGATATGTCAATTGACTAGAGAGAACATCTATTGGTGGAGTATTCCAAGAATAAAATTTCTTGTAAACTAATGGATGGGAACATCTAGGATGATAGGTACAGGGTGGTGGGAAACATCATCTACTATAAAGACAAGATATATATAGGTCCAGAGTCTAACCTCAAGGAGAAGATATTGAGGGCCATTCATGGCTCACCTCTAGTAGGGACCCATGAGTATTTAAAAACTTAAATAGATCAGATTGAGGTTCACTTGGAAGGGTGTCAAGGATGATGTATTGAGGTATGTTAGGAGTGTAGGACTTGTTAGTTGAACAAGTTAAAGGCTACTCATCTTGTAGTTTTATTACATCCCTTGCAGATTCTAGAGTAGAAGTGGGAGAGTGTTTCCATGGACTTTATCATAGGCATTCCTAAGGTACAGGGAAGAGATTAAATCTACGTAGTGGTTAATATACTTACCAAGTTCACACACATCTTTGTAGTTCCATCAGAGTGCAAGATAACATAGGCGTCTGAGTTATTTTTCAGGGAAGTATTTAGACTCCATGGGTTTCCTAAATATATTTTAGTGATCGGGATAACATGTTTCTTAGTGCATTTTAGCGGGATATGTTTAGGTTAGTTGGCATAGAATTGAAGCGCAACATGAGATATCACCCATAGATAGATGGTTAGACAAATATTATAAACATGTGCGTTGAAGGATATTTGTGGAACTTTGTTCAAGAAACATAACTCTTGGATCAAGTGGTTACATCTCGGTGAACATTGTTACAACTCTACCTATCATATGTTCATTGGTATGACCCTATTATAAGAATTATATAGCCATAATGATCCTTCATTTGTGGATTTGGATTATGGGGACAATAGGGATCCTAGATCCAAGGATTGGATACAAAATAGCCAAAACATTCTCAAGGCTCTTAAGGAGAACTTACAAGCTACCCATAATCAACAGAAAATGTATATTGTAGATATGCATAGGGATGAACACATTTTTGAAGAGGGAGACTTAATTTTTCTATGTTTGCAGCCACACCAACAATCATCTCTAAAGAAACATGGGAAAAAAAGTCAAACCGTGTTTCTATGCTCCTTACAAGGTTTTATAGAGAGTCGAGGAGGTGGAATATGAGATTAAGATACCAAAGGAAAGTAGGATCCATAATTTATTTCATGTATCTTGCCTAAAAAGGGTCTTGAGACATCATGTTATGACTTCGACAAACTTACTCCTCACTGGATGAAGAGGGGCAAGTAGTATTGATTTCAGAAGAGATCTTGGATGCTAGGGAAAATAAATTGAGAAGCAGGACAATCAAGGAATATCTTGTTAGGTGGAAGAATTTACCAATAGAAGATGGCACATGGAAGGGAGATCATATCTTATAACATCCCAACTTACAACATCTTGAGGACACGCAATTTAGGGAGGGAGGACTGTAATGCCCCTTTCCAAATAGTGACTACAAAGGGGTCGAATTAGTGGTATATCCTAATTCCCAATGGCTATAGTAAAAGAAAAAAAACATCGGTTGATTATATAATGTCACCAAGGGGAAAAAACAACATTTCTAAAGTAATATTAGATAATTAAATTAAAAAAAATGACCCATGGTATTTGGATAAGGTATAATTCATATAAATAAGATAGGAGCTCATTTTTGGGATATGGTTGTAATATTTGTGAATTAATTTCATAAAGATCTTGTGGTTTAATGTGTAAGGGAAACCCTAGTGAAAAACCAGTTTTGGTGGTGAGACTATCCACTCTAGCTAGTTAAGGTTGGTTTCGGTAGTGAGACTTATCCACCCTTGCCAATCTAGGGGGAGGATCACTTAGGTTCTCCATAAGGATTTAACAAGGAGGAGGACAAATTTTCTAGAGATCATCGAATCACAGGGAAACATCAAATTATCCATTACAATAATTCCAAGATTTTTCTTGACAAGTTGAATTTTACTAGAGAAGGTCAAATTCTTGTTAGTCAAGCCAAATAATTCTAGAGGGAAGAATTTCTTGGAGGGAGACCAATTTTTTTCTCGAAAGAATTAAATTGTAGACAAATTCTTCTCACTTTTGCAGAGGCTAGTTTAGGGGTTGAGGCCAAATTAGTTTGAATGTCTACTTTTCCTTATGCAAGTTGAGTTCTCTTCTTGGACATAATTAATTATACAAAATGAATTATTTTTTTAACATTAATCTTATAAATATTTTGTTAAATTAGTCTTGAGAAATAGAAATAAAATAGTAAAGAATTTCAAAAAACTCTTTGTTTAGGTAAATTATTATCAATTAATTTTCATATTAATTATTTTAGTTATTTATGTGTTAGATATTATAGAGATTTGTATAGCTTATTTTACTGTTTAATTTGTCTAAAATCTAGCAAGAAATTGTTTAAATCATAAGTTAGAAGTTTGAGTTGTGAATTCTCCACAATCAAAATGCTTTTTTTTTTTTAAAATACTGAATTCATATATGTAATCAAATTAGTCAATTTTTTAAAAACTAAGTTATAGATATAAACAATGCCTTTTTAAATACCTATTTATTCTAATAGTATTTAATTTTTGTTGTGAGAATAAACCACATTACTTGGTTCCAAAAATTAAAAATTGAACAAATCCTTATAATATGATTAATCAGAAAAACAATATCATTAATATTTAATCATCATCCATCAATCCCTACCTTACTTATAGCTTTATAAAATACAAATTCAACATCAATTGCACCGCTATAAAGTGCAAATTCAATTCAGGTGGACAAACAAAACACTGTAGGGCCTAAAGTAGCTTTTTTAATACAGAATAAGGCGCTTGAATCAACAACAAAGGGACGGATGACAGAACCCTTCACTGATCACAATCATGAGGCCATCTCAAATGTTCCGCTGTACGTCTCTCGCATTTCTTACGTGGTCAACAATGCTAGGCCGCAATCATATATATGGTTCCCTCTACAGTTACCTATACTCCCACAAAATTGGACAAAGGCTACTAGAAATTGTTGCCTAGGCTTTCCCAATAATATTTTCCTGGTACTAGGCTTTTTATTGCAGGTTCCGCATATGGAAACTTGGAAAAATAGCGACCACTTTCACTGGGGTCTAGACAATCCTCGCGGTGTAGATCCCTGTTTGGATCCACCAAATTCCTTCTTGTGCTGTCATCCTATGGCTGCAAGCATTTACCATGCCACATTCAGCCAGGAGCCTAACACTTACCCACCTGATGCCCCGGAGCCCAAGATTTGGAAGGATGAACGGAACCGTGAATTTGTTGCAGACAAAAATGGAGATTGCGGATTCCCTGTTAACGATAAAGCTATGGCTTGCAAGATTCCAGCGCCACCATGTTTCCAAAGTCCAGAAGAACAGCTATCTGCAGATGTGTCTGGCAGCGAAAAATCATTGAAAGCTGTAGAAATTGGGTAAGAATTCATTTCAAGCATATTTATGTTTTGATTTTTAATAATAAGATGAATGTTTTTTCAGGGTTGTTTTTGGTAAATATTAAACATTATAAGTAGTGCTTTTAAATTAATTGAGCCTAGCTGGTCATTACATAGCCAGTATAATGTGTAACACTCTCAATCCATCTTTCTAAAGTTGAAATTTTGCTTATGTTAGATTCTTACTTAAGATGGATCTATGTAAGTAATTAGCTTATTGTATGGTGTTTAATATTTGCCATTTGTTTGTGATGGGTAGGATTAGAAATTGTGATCGAAAACATATAAATTATCAAAATTATGCATGGTGTTTAATATTTGCCATTTGTTTGTGATGGACACGATTGGAAATTGTAATCCAAAACATTTAAATTATCAAAATTATCAATATACATAAGATTTAGTTCACATTAACATTTAAGATAAGCCACTATAGATCCATCTTAAATACTAATCTATCTAACATGAGCCCATAAGGATCCAATTTCTTCACCTGCAAATTTTTTTACGAGGCCACATTATTTAAATGTTTTGTATAGTTATTTAAATTTTTATATTTTTAAGCAAAATTTCTAACTTTGATGACCCACTGACAACCTTACACATTACATTGAGCTGTAAAATGAACCTCTCCCCTCAATGAACCTCTTGGCTCAATTAACATAATTAAATTTTGTATACCATTTTCTACCATTAAAAAATATCTCAACAAAACACCTAAATAACTATTCTATATCTCTAAAACCAAAAATCATAATGCACAAAATAAATTAACCTAAATAATTTTTTTATACACACTAAACTTTTCTACCATAAAAAAATACATGAACAAAACACCTAATCAATTATTCTATATCAAAATATAGATAATAATATACCAAATAACGACTTCAATCATACATTGTAAAAGTTCTAAAAAAAATATAAATCTCTCATAATTAAGTAAAAATAGCATTTCTCTTGTTTAATTATTTAACTTAAATCTATTCTGCAATATTTTTTTTATTTTCCTGCTTCCTTTACTACCAATCAAAATGAACCCCAAACCCAGTGAAAACCATATTCTCTATCCACAAATCAATATGATACAAACTCAAATTAAACCCCAATGAAAAGCAGATTCTGTCCACACATCAATATAATATAAGCTCAAACTAAAACCCATTGAAAATCTTATTTTTCTCCATAAATCAATATAACATAAAGATGTGATTGTTGTAATTAAATTATTTATACCCATTAAACTTTTCTACCATTAAAGATAATAATATACCAAATAACTATTTCAATCATACATGGTAAAAGTTCTAAAAATATATAAATCTTTGATAATTAAATAAAAATAACATTTCTCTTCTTTAATTATTTAACTTAAATCTATGTGCAATATTTTTTTATTTTCCAGATTTCTTTACTACCAATCAAACTGAACCCCAAACCCAGTGAAAACCATATTCTCTATCCACAAATCAATATGATACAAACTCAGACTAAACCCCAATGAAAACCAGATTCTCTGTTCACATATCAATATAATATAAGCTCAAACTAAACCCTAGTGAAAGTCTTATTTTTCTCCATAAATCAATATAACATAAACATGTGATTGTTGTAATTAATTTTTTTATACCCATTAAACTTTTCTACCATTAAAAAATATCTCAGTAAAACACCTAACTAACTATTCTATATTTCTAAAAATAAAAATCATAATACACAAAATAAATTAACCTAAATAATTTTACAAAAAATCCCAAGGGAAAGTAAGTGCCCTTGCAAGCCAAGAGCATATTTAACAATCAAAATAAGGCCATTTGCATACAAAAGAAGCCTTATAACAAAATCACTCAAAAGGGCACCGTCACCATGTTGATTGTTTGACCACTCTCCAAGTTTGTCAATATATAGGTAAAAAAGGGTAGGTGACAAATGACACCCTTGTTTGACCCTGATATAGCTCCTAAAACTTTCGGATATGCCAGTCGAAGTTTTAATTTTGACTTTAACCTCTCCATATAGCCTATGGACAATTTCTTTGAGATGTAAAGGAACCCCAATTTCCTCCATTATGTGCCAAAGTTTATCCCTAGGGACCATGTCAAAAGCTTTCTTAAAATCAACAAAGAAACATAAGATTTCTTCCTTTTTCTCCCACACTTTTTCAATGATGTGTCTTAATGTTATACCATGATCAATCATGGAATGCTTGGGTCTAAATCCTGCTTGCCCTTTAACATGTTTACCCTTTCCTTGCACCCACTTGATAATTCTCTTTTATGGCATACTTTCAAATAGTTTTGTAAAGAAAATATTTATCATTATGGTCCTATAATTGCACGGATTATTGATGTCACCGCTCTTGAAAATATGTATTGTTAGAATATTTGTCCAATATTTAGGGAACCCCTACTGGATGATGTTGTTGAAGATTTTTGTAATGTGAGGCACAAGAGTTTCCAAGCCCCAGTAAAAAAAACCTAGTAGTAATGTTGACCAATGGGTTGAGGGGGGGACGATCAACCTTAGAATCATGCTCATAAAGCTGCCTTGCATAATCAAACCAATGAGAAGTTGTAATATTATTTTTAGTTTGTTTCTTTCTCGGTTGAAGCTCCTTCCAAAATAAGAGATTATTTTTCCCAAGAAGATCGGTTCTTCCCTCCTTGAGACAATTCTATCAACTTTTTTCTTTCTCGAAATCAGATTGTAAACTTTAAGGTCTATTTATTTCTTGTTTGACTCTTTTAAACTTCTCCTTTCTTTCTTTCATTCATCATCAAACCAATCATTAACAGGAAAACAATTAGTTTTATATTTTCTAATTTTTTCTCTTTTGCACTGTGCAATTGCCCTTTGAATTAAATTTATTAGCTTGTGACTATGAAGGCCATGTGAAGGAATCTTATGCTTCTCAAAAAGCCTCTCCATTGCAATGTTGAAGGCTATACATCTTTTTTGAGTTAAAAATAATTCTTCCCTTTGAGGGCGGTTGATGAATGCACTGATTTTGTGACCCAAGTTACTTCTTTTCAGTCCAAGAGAACATTTTTATTTCCTTTCAAATTGTAATTTTTTACCAACCTTGTAATATTGGATGTTATGCATTATCAATGATTGTTCTTCAAAGATGACTAGCTCTTCAACATCCAACTCTTTGACCAACTTCTCACTCTCAACCATATGTGATGCTACATAGTCTTGGACAATAGCCCTATCTACTTCCATGTGTGTGGTTCCTTTTGCTTGTTGTGACCCTATTTTACTCAAACTTTTACTTTTGGAAGAAGTAACAATATGGGACCTTTCCAAGATAACACAATCAAGTGGTTCTTCTCCATAATCTCCACCTAATCGTATTTCATTACTCTCTCTCCATAATCTCCACCTAATCGTATTTCATTACTCTCTCCCCAGATTGAAATGTTTTCATGTCTTTTGTATGGCGAGGACAAACCCATATAGGTCTCTTTGGGAGAAGATGGTTGTGCATTAGTAAGATTTTTCCCTCTTTTCTTGGTATTTTCTTCAAAATTGGTGCTCACTATAGTTACTACATCATCATTATTGTTTCCTTTTCCTTCGATGTTCTGCTTCATTTTCTCCACTTTTTTTTAGTAATATTTGTGAATACATTTCCATATCATATAGTTTCCAAATGCCACCTAAACGTTCCCTCATGGTTCAATTTTTTGTCGGTCAACTTGCGTCTATTAGATTTCCATAAAACAAATTCATTTTCTCCACTTTCTTTTATAATATTTGTGAATACATTTACATATCATATAGTTTCCAAATGGAATCAAAACATTCCCTCATGGTTGAATCCTTTTTTTCGGTCAACTTGCATCTATTAGATTTCCATAAAACATGTTGAGATTTGCAACAAGAAATGCTAAAAATAGCATTGCTATAAATAGCCGGGCTATAAATAGCAGTTCAGCCATTGGAGGTCTTAACAACAATGGGTGAAAAGTGAAAGTGCTAAAAGTAGCTTTTCTAAAAATAGCATTTCGGATCCCTTCTTATTTTAGTCAGTCCCTAGACTAAACATAGGAAGTAAAATTCGAATTTGATATCAACAACAATTTGGAAATTAATTAATTAATTCATCTTGAGTTAATTAGTTAAGGAAAATCAAACTTGAAGTCTATGTGAGGACATGCAACAATTTCTCCTTTGATTGAGGAATTTATCCATCAGTTAAAGAGATAAGAGTGAGTTGTAATATTGAGTTGTAATCAGTTGACTTAGTTTAACTTAGTCAAGTCTAGCTAGATTAATTTAACAGTTTGTTAAATTAATAAGAGTTCAGTTAGTTAATGCTTGCATGCATGTAACTACTGTAATTCAGATAACTGAATATTCACTCATGGATAACTCATGCATGTCAGTTCAGTCAGAGACCTAGTTGAGATCAGATGGAGGGACAATGTACTATCAATTGCTAAGATATTCCTTGCATGAAAAAGGAATATTATTCCTTATGGTTTGCGTAGTTGGACCTGAGGTTACAGTGAGTGTGATGAGGCCAATTCACACATGTGATATCATTGGACCCCAATCAAAGTCGCACAAGGAAATAAGAGGCTTGGAGGGCTTGAGGAAGATATATTCTATCTCTATTGAGTCTGTGAGCTATATTGTTTGAGTGCAGAGAGATCAGGATAGCTTGAGAGCTAATTATTTTTGTAACTTGAACAAGATTTCCACTTGTATGATAATACAGAGTTGAGGTTTTAGGCTGGTGCTTTCCCCAGTGATATATCTTCTGTGTTATGGTTGATTACTTCTCATTCTCAGTTATATCTATTCATGCTTGATGATGCTCACATATGTTTAAGCTTCTGCAAAGTTTATGTAGAAGTAAATTAAGTATTATGCTTTAGGACATTGCATATATCAGGTTGATCTACAGGTGAAATTTCTACATGGTATAAGAGCAAAGGTGATCAAGTCAGAATAGTATACAAGCAGGAGAAGTAATAAGTTTGGTTTTTGAATATTCAATTGAGTTCTTATCACATATATTTCACCGATGACGTTTAGTGGCTTAAGAATCGAATATGCCCTTGATGGCAGTTCGAATTATATACCTTGGAAGGATCGCATGGAGGCAGTATTGGAAGATAATGGTCTCAAGGACTTCATTGATCAAGAAGTCCAAAAACCGACCGATGCTACTCAACTGGCGGAATGGAAAAAGTATGTGGCTAGAGCAAGGAGAATCCTCCTAGAGGGAGTTCGAGATCACATTGTCTCGAGCCTCCATGGGAAGGAGACTCCATTTTCGATGTGGAAAACATTGAAAGATCTTTATCAGAATAGAAACGATCAGAGGAAGCTAGCGCTGAAGGACAAACTTCGAAATATCAAGTGCGAAAAGGGCGACACAATCTCTATGTTCTTGAACAAGCTCACCACATGCAGGGATGAGCTTACAAGTGTAGGGGTCATGACTGCTGATGACGACATGGTGAGTCTAGCAGTCCTCGGTCTTCCAAAGAGCTGGCATAGCTACCAGGACTTGGTTAATGGAAGAGAGAAACTGCCAGATTGGGAATGACTTTGGTTGGATTTGATGCAGGAGGAGATAAGGCGGAGCACCAGGGATGGACCTTCATCAAAACAAGATGATGAAGAGAATCTAGCTTTAGCGAGTAGAGCTAAGAAAGGGAAAGGCAAGGTGTCCCAATCAAAATCTTCTCATGGTGGGAAGAAGGTTGACAAGTCAAAGGTGCGATGTTTTCACTGTCATGAAGTGGGCCATTATGCTATGCATTGCCCACAAAATAAATCCAAGAAGGGTTCCTCAAAGCGATCTGATGGTGATGCAATAGCTTCACAATTTGAGCTGGATTTCTCGCTTATCGCATGCATGGTTTCATCCATGGTGGGATGTGTTTGGTACCTGGACAGTGGAGCTTCTTTCCACATGTCGGGTGACAAGAATCTTTTCAGTACATTGGAGGAGAAGGATCTCCAGATGCAGATCGAGATGGGTGATGATGGAAAATACGGTGTCTCTGGTGAAGGTACAGTTGTGTTTCAGAAGGAGCATGGTGCTCCTCTCACCTTATCTGCTGTGAACTATGTACCAAGTTTGAAAAAGAATCTTGTGTTTGTTTCTATGCTAGAAGATAAAGGCTATGATGTAGTCTTTAGTAAAGGAAAAGCGTTCCTGAGGCATATCGACACCGGACAGACCAAGTGAATAGGGATTTGAGTGAAGAATCTCTACAAGCTGAAGGTAGATGACTATGTTGCACTGAGTTCCAAAGTAGAGGTGGTGCAAAGCCAAGATGTTGGCGAGCTATGGCATAGGAGACTGGGCCACTTGCATCATGGGGCCTTGAAGATCATGCAACAAATTTCTACCAGCTTACCCAAGGGAAAACTTGAGCAAACAGACACATGCAAAGGATGCACCCTGGGTAAGTATGCAAAAGCTTCCTTTCAAGATTGGGATAGTAGATTTGGAGCAATCCTGGAGCGAGTTCACTCAGATGTATGTGGACCATTCTCTACAGCCTCCACCGCTAAACAAAGGTACTATGTTATTTTCGTTGATAATTTTTCTCGTAGATGTTGGATCTACTTTATGCAGAAGAAGGATCAGACCTTCTTGAGGTTTTGTGAGTTTAAAGCCTCGGCAGAGAAAGAATCTGGGAAGAAAGTAAAAGCCTCAAGTAGCGATAATGGTGGAGAGTATATCTCCCAGTATTTTAAAGACTTCTGTGCAACAGAAGGAATTAAACGGGAACTGATGGCACCCCGTAATCCACAACAGAATGTGGTGGCCGAAAGGAAGAACAGATCTATTGTGGGAGCAGCTCGAGCAATGTTGCATGACCAAGGCCTACCACTTCATCTGTGGGCGGAGGCATGCAATACAACAGTGTACCTTCAGAACATAAGTGCTCATCGTGTTTTTGGGATGAAGACACCTATGGAGGCTTTTTCGGGGAAGCGACCAGATGTGAGTCACTTACACATCTTTGGATCACCAGTTTTCTGTCATGTGACCAAAGATGCTCGGAAGAAGCTAGAACCAATAGTTGGGTTGGGGATACTTGTGGGGTACACAGATACATGCCACAACTATCGTGTGTTTCTGCTTGCCAGTCAGAGGACCATAGTGCGCAGGGATCTGAAGTTTGACGAGCAGAAAGCCATGTGAGTGTCACTTGATAGGGAGCTCAAGTTGCATGGAGATGAGGAAATTTTGGTTCCAAAGGAGGAGGAGCCTCCTGATGATGTGGATCAGCCACATGCAGAGGATCCAGTAGTGGACACCACCACTCCTGGTGAGTCTTCCAGAGACGGGTAGAAACACTCACGGGAAGCTGACAGATTGATGCAACATGCGAGAGAGAATGTGGGGCAGCCATCCTCTCATCGCAGAGAGAGGAGATCTCTCGAGAGATACACTGGCTACATGGCCCTAGTTGGGGAGTTTGTAGCGACCAAACCTTCTTCTTTTTAGGAGGCAGTGCAACAACCAGTCTGGGTTGATGCAATGGTAGAAGAGTATGATTTTATCATGCAGAATAGTGTGTGGGATGTTGTCCCTAGACCTGGGGACAAGTCACTGGTTAGTTCATGATGGCTTTACAAGGTAAAGCAGGCAGCTGATGGCAGTGTTGAGAAACACAAGGCAGGGTTTGTTGCCTGAGGTTTCTCACAGGTTGAGAAGATCGACTACGATGAGAACTTTGCTCCCGTAGCAAGGTACTCATCTATCAAATCGATGCTAGCTCTATCAACACAGATGGATTAGAAGATCCATCAGATGGATGTGAAGACGATGTTCCTCAATGGGAAGATTGAGGAAGAGGTATACATTGAGCAGCCCGAAGGATTTGAGACCTTCGATCACGAGTCACATGTCTGCCGACTCAAGCGAGCACTGTATGGGCTGAAGCAAGCACCCCGTGCTTGGTATACCAGGATCAATAATTATTTCACCAGGTTGGGCTTCACCAATAGTGAAGCAGATGCGAACCTATACCACATCATGGTAGATGGTAAGCCATTGATTATTGTACTTTATGTTGATGATCTGATTTTGACAGGTGAGGAGTAGTTGATACAGTCTTGCAAGGAGCACCTTGCAAGAGAGTTCGAGATGAAGGACATGGGCCTCATGCACTACTTTCTAGGCATGGAAGTGTGGCAGAAAGATGGGAAAGTATTTGTGTCTCAAGGCAAGTATGCCAATGAGATACTCAGGCACTTTCACATGGAGAAGTGCAAGCCCATGCAGACTCCTCTAGCTAGGAATTGGAGGAAGGAGGATTCTACTTCAAGTGAGGTAGTAGCTGCTACTATTTATTGGTAGCTGGTGGGTTCACTTATGTATCTGGTGAAGACACGACCCGACTTATGCTTTGTGGTGAACTAGCTGAGTCAAGCTATGGTTCAGCCTACCAAGCTGTTTTGGAAGGTAGCGAAGCATGTGTTGAGATATCTTGGAGGCACTACACAGTACAGATTATGGTACAAACGGACAGAGGGAGTGAAGTTGCAAGGCTTCACGGATGCAGATTGGGCTGGTAGTCCATCAGACCGGAAGAGCACTTCTGCAGGAATCTTCAACCTTGGTTCAACTGCAGTTTCTTGGTATAGCAGGAAACAGAGATCAGTTGGACTTAGCTCAGTAGAGATTGAATACATGGCTATGAGTCAGGCAACATGTGAGGCCATTTGGATGCGGAAGATTCTAGTGGGATTGTTTGGTCAGATGATGGATCCTACGGTGATATACTATGATAATTAGAGTTGCATAAAACTCTCTGAGAATCCAATGTTTCATGATAGGTCCAAGCATATAGATATCCATTACCATCATCTACGGAACTGTGTGGTCAAGAGGATCATGATGTTGCAGTATAGGAGCAGGATGCAAATATTTTGACAAAGGTGTTGTCAAAATGCAAGTTCAAGTTCCACATAGATAGGATCAGGGTTGCTGATAATACCTTTCTTGTTGAGAGGGAGTGTTGATATTTACAACAAGAAATGCTAAAAATAGCGCTGCTATAAATAGCCAAGATATAAATAGTAGTTCAGCCATTGGAGGTCTTAGCAACAATGGGTGAAAAGTGAAAGTGCTAAAAATAGCTTTTCTAAAAATAGCATTTCGAGATCCCTTCTTATTTTAGTTAGTCCCTCGACTAAACATAGGAAGTAAAATTCGAATTTGATATCAACAGCAGATTGAAAATTAATTAATTAATTCATCTTGCATTAATTAGTTAAGGAAAATCAAACTTGAAGTCTATGTGAGGACATGCAACAGTTTCTCCTTTGTAATATTGAGTTGTAATCAGTTGACTTAGTTTAACTTAGTCAAGTCTAGTTAGATTAATTTAACAGTTTGTTAAATTAATGAGAGTTCAATTAGTTAATGCTTGCATGCATGTAACTACTATAATTCATATTATTGAAGATTCACTCATGGATAACTCATGCATGTCAGTTCAGTCAGAAACCTAGTTGAGATCGGATGGAGGGACAATGTACTATCAGTTGCTAGGATATTCCTTGGTGAATATTCCTTGCATGCAGAAGGAATATTATTCCTTATGGATTGCGGAGTTGGACCTGAGGTTACAGTGAGTGTGATGAGGCCAATTCACACATGTGATATCATTGGACCCTAATCAAAACTGCGCAAGGAAATATGAGGCTTGGAGGGCTTGAGGAAGAGATTCTATGTCTATTGAGTCTGTGAGCTGTATTGTTTGAGTGCAGAGAGATCAGGATAGCTTGAGAGCTAATTCTTTTTGTAACTTGAAGAAGATTTCCACTTGTATGATAATACAGAGTTGGGGTTTTAGGTTGGTGCTTTCCTCAGTGATATATCTTCTGTGTTATGGTTGTTTACTTCTCATTTTCAGTTATATTTGTTCATGCTTGATGATGCTCATATCTGTTTAAGCTTCTGCAAAGTTTATGGTAGAAGTAGATCAAGTATTATGCTTTAGGACATTGCATATATCAGGTTGATCTACAGGTGAAATTTCTACAAAACAAAGAGTACAAAAGATGTCTAGATGGTCCCCAATCCCTCATTTTGACCAGAATTGTTAGGTTTAGGGACAAGAGGATGCTACAAATAAGTTTTTACATGCATTATTTCCGTCAGGCTCAAAAGCAAAGACAAAAAGATAAAAAAAATAACATCACCATGTCACGGAGCGGGGTAGGGGGGAGTATGCCCAATATTTGAATAAAATAAATTGTGCAAAAGTGTTGACTAAAACACACCAAAATTGGTTTGGAAAGAAGTTTGGTAGTATAATAAAGTAAACATTAATAAAGAGTATTACACAACCACACTCCAAACCAAGAGGCTAATCAGTTGGAGATAATCTCTTAGTGAACTAGGTCTCAACAACTTCCTAACTAATAGGAATAGACTTCGTCTAGAATTAATGAATACATAAAAAACAAGTAGGAATTATATTCTCTAATAACTCGTCAATTCCATATTGAGTAATGAGGGAATTACACATCTCTAGCTCATCACAGGGTAATTTTTCCATCAAATATAGTAAAAAAAATTACCCGTCTCTCAACATTCTTTGTTGAAATGATCGAAATGGGCAATAGAGTTGCATAAACCTTTAAATTTAATGGGCGTGTCAGATTTACCATACACATCTCCTTGGGAGTAAAAAGTAGAAAATAATTATAAACAAAATTTAATTATTTTTAATTTAAATTGCTTTATCTCTATATAAAGTTGATCTGAAATTAAAATGTAGATTGAAATATTTTATTTATGGTTGACATTATAACTATAAACAAAATTGAATTATTTTTAATTTAAATTTCTTTATCTCTTTATATAAAGTTGATGTAAAATGTAAATGTAAATTGAAATATTTTATTTATGGTTGACATTGAAATATTTTTATACACGTTAATACTAATTTTTAATTTATTAATGTAAGTATTATTTTATTATTTCTAAATGTGACATAACCACACAACATCTTGTCTCATACTCATAAAAAATGTTTACTCAAATATGTGGAAAATACAATTTTAATAATAATTACACTGATAGGTGTGGTCTATTGCAGGTTTCCAAAATTTCCATTTAAAAAAAATAAAAAAATAGGGATAATCTAGTAATAATATGAGAATATTCTTAATCTTATACACAATCCAATGGATAAAATCAAGAATTTTTAAACTGTTTTTGAGTTTCCAACCTCCACTCCTATCCTTGCATTACAAATTCTCAACATTAAAAATGACACATAAGTGTTTTGATTGTTATTGACATTTTTCAACTATTTAATTTATATGGCTATGCTAATCTTACATCACAAATTCTCAGCATTAGAAATGATAGATAAATGTTTTGATGGTTATTGGGATTTATAAACCATTTAAGTTATATGATTGTGCTAGTAATAGTCACTATTAAAAAGACTCTTAATTCACTTCTTAAACTTGGGAAAATGTAAAATAAATGTGAATACAAAGTTTCATGTTCAAATCTCCAATTACTTTAAGAAATAACTAGACATTAAAAAATAATAACTCTTATAAAAATAATAAAATTATAATTAAAGATCAATTTAATATGACCACGGTACATCTAAAGTGAAGGCTAAAGCTTACTTCCTCCAGGTGAAATAAAGTATTATTCAATTTTATTGAAGGGCCTCCTTTTTCTCCACTTATGGAGATGCCTTTGGAAAACAAAGCCTGGTTTAAGAAAGTGTAAAGTTTAAACCGCCATAGAAGCACCTCGTGGACCTTCAAACATGCAATGTACTTACTAATAAAAACTTTTAGATTAAACAATTAGCCATGGAATGACTCCCAAAAGTAGTAAAATATAAATTTATTTATAAATAAACTGGTTCAGGGTGATAATGCAGATCGAAAAGTACCGATTGCAAAACCCAAATACAGATAGATCCATCCAGTACACCTAATAATCATCCAATTATCATAACAGTAAAATTATCCCTTAGGGAAGGTATCGAGAAAGCAGATGTCGACCGATGGATGTCTAGTAAGGTGACAAGGAGTGACTGTGGAGCACAGAAAGGAAGAATTTTAATAGATAAATCGACCATCTCAAGGACGTATGACAGAAATTCATGATGACACACTGAGTTGGAAAAATCAATTGTGTTATTTCTCGGGCTGTATATGTCCATAGTTAGATTTATATCTGTTTAAATTTTATATATAAAACTACAGTATTAATTGTTTTATGGCATTGTTAAATATTGGTTGCAGTTATTAATTGGTATTTTATAGAATAATATATTAATAAAGGTTTTAATTATACATTATAAAAGCTAAAAAAAAATTGATAATTAAAAAAATAACATTTCTTTTTTAATTATTTAACTTAAATCTATCTGCAATAATTTTTTATTTTCAGGTTTTCTTTACTACCATTCAAACTGAACCCTAAAACCTAGTGAAAACCATATTCTCTATCCACAAATCAATATGATACAAACTCAAACTAAACCCCAATGAAAACCAGATTCTCTGTCCACAGATTAATATAATATAAGCTCAAACTAAACCCTAGTGAAAATCTTATTTTTCTCCATAAACATGTGATTGTTGTAATTAAATTTAAACATGTGATTGTTGTAATTAAATTTTTTAGACCCATTAAACTTTTCTACCATTAAAAAATATCTCAACAAAACACCTAACTAACTATTCTATATCTTTAAAAATAAAAATCATAATACAGAAAATAAATTAACCTAAATAATTTTTTTATACCCACTAAACTTTTCTACCATAAAAAAACACTTGAACAAAACACCTAACCAACTATTCTATATCAAAATAAAGATAATAATATACCAAATAACTGTTTCAATCATACATTGTAAAAGTTCTACTAAAAATAAATCTCTGATAATTAAATAAAAATAACATTTCTCTTCTTTAATTATTTAACTTAAATTTATCTGCAATATTTTTTTATTTTCCCTCTTTCTTTAATATCAATCAAACTGAACCCCAAACCCAGTAAAAACCATATTCTCTATCCACAAATCAATATGATATAAACTCAAACTAAACCCAATAAAAACCAGATTCTCTTTGCACAGATCAATATAATATAAACTCAAACTCAATATAATATAAACTCAAACTAAACCCCAGCGAAAATTTTACTTTTCTCCATAAATCAATATAACATAAACATGTGATCGTTGTAATTGTTCATGGATTTTAGGGATGGTAGCAAAAGAAGAAAGATCAGAAAATCAGAAAAAGGACCTCTATGTGTATTCAAAACTAGATCCGAAAGTAATACTGTGGAGGATGGCTACAAGTGCAGGAAGTATGGGACCAAAATACTTAAAAGCAAGCCTGATCCCAGGTATGGTTGATGGCAGTGGGCACTACCTGCATTTTAAATTTGTGAAAGATTAAATTTTACTATATTGATTTACTATATTGGAAAACTCATCAATTTACCACAACCGCCTGGCTCCAAGCCTGTCATAATCCTTGTCAACACTGGTGTAGGTTCTGAAGCAGTCATGAAATTTGCATCTCAAATAGTAACTGGTGCAGACCCATAGTCCACAGTCATAAATATAGTCATCTATATAGCTTGTCCATATACACAGGCCATTGTATATACAATATTCAAAATATCAGAAAAGTCTAAAGATTCCCGAACTTCATGCATGGTCTGAAATAGACAAAATATATGTGAAAGACAGAAACAATATAGATAGTACTAGAAGAGAAAATAGACAGTGTATATCCATCTGATAATCAAAAAAGAAAAGTCTAACAGTTTGTTATATAAACGCATATATTGCCTGTCGTGTGTGCTCATATGAGAAGTATTTAAATGGCTCTCCCTATTTCTTATATGATCCATTTGATTTAGTTGATTTATTGTAGAAGTTTTATATATAGACTGGTTTTGCATTAACAAGATTTATGGTTGTTTTCATTTTTGTTAATAAAATAAATATTTTATGTTAAACTTTCACATTCTGAATACAGACTGAACCAGTGCCTATGTCAACTAAATGTTTAACATAACCTGCAGCCACCTTTAGTATTTTTCAAAAATGTTCTGTTGACCTGTGAATTATCAGTAAACATCCAATGCTTCGGAATTATCAGTGAATTATCAGGAATGGTTTCGCTTGAAATGCTTACTACCATTTTTTTTATTATATCCTTCGTTCAAGTGTGTTCGGGGTATTGGATGGTCAGAAGCAAGATCAACCGTTGATTTTGCTTGGAAATCACTAAATCAATCTAGTTAAGTCAGCTAACTGCATACACTCGTTGCAAAGCTGTACTGAAGAGAAAAAAATGCGAAGTGTAAGCAATTGTATTTATCGATACTAAACTTTTATTTATCACCACTGTATAATACAAGAAGCTCAATCCACACGATGTGTTCGTAACCATGGGACTAGTGGATATGAAAGTTTGTTTAGGGTAAAGTGATTACCTGTATTTAAACGGTAGGTTTTGGAATTATCTGGAAATTTTATAATAGAAATTATTTTTAATGTTTATTGCGTATGGGCCAGGCTTATTGACAAAACTATTTCTGGATTTCAGCCCTTCTCTTGTTCAATGTAATGATGAGTGTTATCAACTTCTCAATTGAATGAATTATCTCAAGAGCTAGCTGTTAGAGTATTTGCTTATCTGTACTATTCTTGAAGGCTTCAGATTCTAAAATAAAATATTTTTCTGTTTTAACATGTGCAAATTGTACATAATGTTTCTTCCCAATCTTCTTTTCCTCTTTTCCAGCTGAGTTTCACAAGGGAGTGAGTTAGTTCTTAACTAGGCAATGATAATTTGGGCACTCCATGATATATTGGCCCCTATATTTTGGTTCTCCATGATTTCTTTCTCCCTTTCCCTTTATCCCAAATACCCTTGTGGAACTTATCAATAACAAAAGCTTTTATATATTTACCATTAATGGGACACATGTTCAATTAAATAACCTGTTTACTAAACTATTTGATATATTTCAGCATCCAAGTCTTCTTTCTTTTGCTCAAAATGTCATTGAAGACAATCTTAGGTTAGTTGTTATCTACCATTTTCTCTACTCTTTTTAAATATCTTATTAGCCCCACCATAGCAAGTGCTTCAGTAGAGACAATACTCATTTCACTCAGCATGATATCATAAGGGATTGAACTTTTAATTTATATTTTCTCAATTTGCTTCCATTGTAAGTCAAAGGTACTACTGGTCCATAGTTCACACCCATAAAGAACGACCAAAATCACTAAAAGTCCAAAAAGAGTTTGGGTAGTCTTCTAGTCCCATAACTCAGCCTCTCTACACCTAGTTTTAAAAAAATTCGTAAAGTTCTCTTCTTTATGCAACTTTCCCTACTTAGATTTTTATTTAAGTTAAATCCAAGGTATTTTTAATCTGCTACTTCTTCAAGAGTATTGCCTCCAAAGTAGAACTTATGCTAATTATGATTTCTTTTGTTAGAGAAAATCACAACTTTCTTCTTGCTAATATTGACTTGCATCCCCACCATTTTACAAAAAATCCCAAGGGAAAGTAAGTGCCCTTGCAAGCCAAGAGCATATTTAACAATCCAAATAAGGTCATTTTCATACAAAAGAAGCCTTATCACAAAATCACTCTAAAGGGCACCATCACCATGTTGATTGTTTGACCACTCTCCAAGTTTGTCAATATATAGATAAAAAAGAGTAGGTGACAAATGACACCCTTTTATGACAACGATATAGCTCTTAAAACTTTTAGATATGCCAGTCTAAGTTTTGATTTTGACTTTAACCTCTTCATATAACCTATGGACAATTGCTTTGAGATGTAAAGGAACCCCAATTTCCTCCATTATGTGACAAAATTTATCCCTAGGGAACATGTCAAAAGCTTTCTTAAAATCAACAAAGAAACATAAGACTTCCTCCTTTTTCTCCCACACTTTTCCAATGATGTGTCATAATGTTATACTATGATCAATCATGGAATGCTTGGGTCTAAATCCTGCTTGCCCTTTAGCATGTTTACCCTTTCCTTGCACCCACTTGCTAATTCTCTTTTCTGGCATACTTCCAAATAGTTTTGTAAAGAAAAGATTTATCATTATGGTCCTATAATTGCATGGATTATTGATGTCACACCTCTTGAAAATAAGTATTGTTAGAATATTTGTCCAATGTGAGGGGAACCCCTATTGAATGATGTTGTTGAAGATTTTTGTAATGTGAGGTGCAAGAGTTTTCAAGCCTCAGTTTAGATACTCTCCTTGAAGTTCAATTAAGTATTTTGTTTTTCCAGTACCCAATTTCTTAATACCCACCTATACTCTCCTTCCACAGTAAAAAAAACTTAGTAGTAGTGTTGACCAATGGGTTGAGGGGGGGACAATCAACCTTAGAATCATGCTCATAAAGCTGCCTTGCATAATCAAACCAATGAGAAGTTGTAATATTATTTTCAGTTTGTTTCTTTCATGGTTGAAGCTCCTTCCAAAATAAGAGGTTATTTTTCCCAAGAAGATTAGTTCTTCCCTCCTTGAGACAATTCTATCAACTTTTTTCTTTCTTGAAATCTGCTTGTAAACTTTAAGGTCTATTTATTTCTTATTTGACTCTTTTAAACTTCTCCCTTCTTTTCTTCATTCATCATCAAACCAATCATTAACTAAAAAGCAATTAGTTTTAGATTTTCTATTTTTTTCTCTTTTGTACTGTGCAAGTTCCCTTTGAATTAAATTTAATTGCTCGTGTCTATGAAGGCCATATGAAGGAATTTTCCACTTCTTAAAAAGACTCTCTAACGCAATGTTGAAGGTTATACAATTTTTTTGAGTTAAAAGAATTCTTCCCTTTGAGGGTGATTGATGAATGCACTGATTTTGTGGCCCAAGTTGCTTCTTTTCAGTCCAAGAGAACCTTTTTATTTCTTTTCAAATTGTAATTTTTTACCAACCTTGTAATATTGGGTGTTATGCATTATCAATGATTGTTCTTAAAAAATGACTAGCTCTTCACATCCAACTCTTTGACCAACTTACCACTCTCAACCATATGTGATACTACCTAGTTTTGGATAGTATCCCTATCTACTTCCATGTGTGTGGTTCCTTTTGCTTGTTTTGACCCTCTTTTACTCAAACTTTTACTTTTGGAAGAAGTAACAATATGGGACCTTTCTAAGATAACACAATCAAGTGGTTCTCTCCATAATCTCCACCTAATCATATTTCATTACTCTCTCCTCAGATTAAAATGTTTTCATGTCTTTTGTAGGGTGAGGAGAAACTCATATAGGTCTCTTTGGGTGAAGATGGTTGTGCATTAGTAGGATTTTTCCCTCTTTTCTTGGTATTTTCTTCAAAAATGTTTCTCACTATAGTTACTACATCATCATCAAGTATCTCCACTTTCTTTACTAATATTTGTGAATACATTTCCATATCATATAGTTTCCCAATGCCATCAAAACCTTCCCTCATGGTTGAATTCTTTTTTTGTTGTTGGTCAACTTGTGTCTATTAGATTTCCATAAAACAAATTCATTTTCTCCAATTTCTTTCATAATATATGTGAATACATTTCCATATCATATAGTTTCCAAATGCCATCAAAACATTCCCTCATGGTTGGATCCTTTTTTTTGTCGGTCAACTTGCGTCTATTAGATTTCCATAAAACAAAGAGTACAAAAGATGTCTGGACGCTCCCTAATCCCTCATTCTGACCAGAATTGTTAGGTTTAGGGATGAGAGGATGCCACAAATAAGTTTTTGCATGGCTCAGAAACCATCTATTGCTTACATAAGACAAAAAGATTAAAAAAATAACATGAGCATATCACAGAGGGAGGTGGGGGGCAGTATGCCCAATATTTGAATAAAAATATTTGCATGCCCAATATTTGAATAAAATAAATTCTGTAAAAGTGTTTGTCTAAAACACACCAAAATTTGTTTGGAAAAAGGTTTGGTAGTATAAGAAAGTAAACATTAATAAGGAGTATTACACAACCACACTCCAAACCAAGATGCTAACTAGTTGGAGAGAATCTCTTGAATGAACTAGGTCTCAACAACTTCCTAACTAATAGGAATAGACCCCATCTAGAATTAATGAACACATAAAAAACAAGTAGGAATCATATTCTCTAATAACTTGTCAATTTCATATTGAGTAATGAGGGAATTACACATCTCCATAGCATCAGAGGGTAATTTTTCCATCAAATACAGTAAAAAAAAATTACCGGTCCCTCAACATTCTTTGTTGAAATGATCCAAATGGGCACTAGAGTTGCATAAACCTTTAAATTTAATGGGCACGGGCAAATTTGAAATTCCTACCATACACATCTCCTTGGGAATAAAAAGTAGAAAATAATTGTAAACAAAATTGAATTATTTTTAATTTAAATTGTTTTATCTCTCTATATAAAGTTGATCTAAAATTAAAATGTAGATTGAAATATTTTATTTATGGTTGACATTATAATTATAAACAAAATTGAATTATTTTTAATTTAAATTGCTTTATCTCTCTATATAAAGTTGATGTAAAAATAAAATGTAAATTGAAATATTTTATTGCTTTTGACATTGAAATATTTTTATACGTTAATGCTATTTTTTAATTTATTAATGTAGGTATTATTTTATTATTTTTAAATGTGACATTACCACACAACATCTTGCCTCATACTCATAAAAAAATGTTTACTCAAATATGTCGAAAATACAATTTTAATAATAATTACACTCATAGGTGTGGTCTATTGTAGATTTCCAATTTCCATTTTAAAAAAATAAAAAAAATTAGGGATGATCTATATTTAATAATATGGGAATATTCTTAATCTTATACACAATCCAATGGATAAAATCAAGAATTTCTAAACGGTTTTTGAATTTCCAACCTCCACTCCTATCCTTGCATTACAAATTCTCAACATCACAAATGACACATAAGTGTTTTGATGGTTATTGACATTTTTCAACTATTTAATTTATATGACTATGCTAATCTTGCATTACAAATTCTCAGCATTACAAATGATAGATAAGTGTTTTGATGGTTATTGGGATTTATCAACCATTTAAGTTATATGATTGTGCTAGTAATACTCACTATTAAAAACACTGGTAATTCACTTCTTAAACTTGTGAAAATGTAAAATAAATGTGAATACAAAGTTTCATGTTCAAATCTTCAATTGCTTGAAAAAATAACTAGACATTAAAAAATAATAACTCTTATAAAAATAATAAAATTGTAATTAAAAATCAATTTAATATAACCACCATACATCTAAAGTGAAGGCTAATGCTTCCTTCCTCAAGGTGAAATAAAGTATTATTCAATTTTATTGAAGGGCCTCTTGTTTCTCAACTTATGGAGATGCCTTTGGAAAACAAAGCCTCGTTTAAGAAAGTGTAAAGTTTAAACAACCATAAGAAGCACCTCATGGCCCCTTTAACCATGCAGTGTACTTACTAATCAAAATTTTTAGATTAAACAATTAGTCATGGAATGACTCCCAAAAGTAGTAAAATATAAATTTATCCATAAATAAACTCGTTCAGGTGATACTATAAATTGAAAAGTACGGACTGCAAAACCCAAATACAGATAGATCCATCCAGGTACACCTAAGGGAGAGATGTCTAATGTTGTGTAGGGACCAGTAATTGATATAGTACTGGTCCCACCAAACCACCAGAAATTGAGACTTTTGCAACCAATATGTAAACAAAAATAAATAACATTAAAGTGAAAATATGTTTTAATTTATGTCCAAAATTTCCCAAAACATTGAATGGGCCCACAAGTGTCCATAAATGGTATCTTAATACTTAAGAGTACAAACCATATTGACCCAACTAGAAAACAGATAAAATCATAAATCCTTCCAAAATGGTCTATTCTAGAAGTACAAAGTAGCAGTCACTTCAACCCCCACCCATCATAACTGAAGCTATGTATCCCAAATAAATATCCATACCTGCACATAATAAAAGTGAATGTATGTCAATCATAACGATTGTGTTGTTCAACATTTAAACCCCCTGTGTTCAATAAATGGCACCCAACCCAATAACATTTAAACCCACTTTGTTCAATAAATGACACCCAACCCATTCTATTTAAAAAAAAAAACAGATCAAAGAACATGTTCAATAAATGACACCCAACCCAATTACTTCAATAAATGACACCCAACCCATTCTATTTCTCATCAAAACAGATCAAAGAACATGGATCAACAAATAATAAATTCCCAACCATTGGATCACATCGAATTAAATCCAGATCACGCATTCAAAATGAAGCCATTGCAATCCATGTCCATCCTTACCACCAATTAAATTCAAGTGCAAAAAACTATAAAAGAAGTTCAACCACTATTGAAGTTGCATGTTATGCATTCAAACTATTCACCAGCCTTGGAGACAAAACATCACAAAACATTTAACAGTATATCCAGGTTAGTTATTTCAATTGCAACACATTTTTCTTACAATTCTATGTTCATTTCTCACAGTTTTTTATTTAAGTTCTTACACTTCCATTTTTATGAAAATATATATTTTCTCTATTTTTCTATATTCTGAAAAAGAATAGAACCTATGAGAAATTAATCATGTGCTGAATATTTGAATGAAATGTTATGTCTTCCTCAAAAAATTCTGAAGTATTACAATTAGATTGAACTTGGTCAATTAATGTGCTCATCATTCTCTTCAATATGTTCTTAGGTTGGTTATGGTGACTCAGACCATTACTGTTGGTAGAGGCTAAAATATATGAAAACACCAAGACAAGCCTACAATACTAACACTAGCAATCATGGATCAAATCTTGCCGGAGAAACTTCTACGCTAAGGTAGTCAGTTATCCCTCACACAACATATTTTATATAGACTCTAAGGAAATAAGGTATCTAATGGAAGTCTTTTCCTCGTGTATATCCGCACTCCTTCAATCTCTATCTTCGAACAAATCATCTTTGCAATCCATTTCTCAGTCTATTGAAAATCATATATCCCCATCACAAATTTGTAATAATCCACAATGCCCATAGGATCTCTATCATCCACTTATGCACTAAAATCATCCTCATTAGAAGAAGCACTTGGGCCTCTCACTCTGACATCACACTGTTGGTGAAGACATTTGGTTGCCATAACTGAATCCTATGGATAGAAGCTCCCTTGGGAACTGCATGCTCTATTGAAAGCGAGATCGAGAGCTAGTTACCGTTACACTCATTGCTTAGGATCCAATATAAAATCGAGATGCTGAAGCATTAGAAACATGTTGTTAATTAAAGCACTCTTATAACTCGCAATTAGAACTTCCTTGTAAACAAACCTAATACAACTAGAGACTCGAGAAAATTGATTCAATTACATGGTAGGCATGATACAACATTCTTACCTTTCTACCTTACTGGTAGCCTTTGGGGACCCACTAAAACCCCACATTATTTTCATAAAAAGGCTCAAGAATGTCCCTAAATGAATAAGAACAACCCATAAGGGACTAATAACAAAAATAGCCTAATCTACTGAAAATAAGTTCTTCTTTGGCTTCATTTCTTCAAAAATCATAAGCATTCCCAGGACCGAGCTCCTTGACACATTAAATCAAATGCTAGGCATGAAAGCCGAAATCCTAATCAAGGAATTAGTAACAGCAGGACTAATTCTTCACACCAAGTTTAACACTTTGTACTTGACCGAATCATAGTTTGTAGAGATAGACCTTATAAAGGGAGTTATCTTCAAGTTCTGAAATCCGAGTCTTGATAGTGACAAAGAAGCGAAGATCATCTTCAATCTCTATGTATTTGTGAACCCACAAAGTGTCTTCTTGAAGATCGAAGAACAAACCTAGAAGGCATTATCTCTGCGGTCCTACCCAACCTATAAATTGACTCATACTATTAATATAAGATGCTCATGTAGGCATGTCCACCTACTCCCTTTCTTGTTGATCATGATATAGGGTTGACCCCTTTTCAAACTTATGTAACTGAGGATCTATCTCATACAACACAACTGTGAATACCATTGAATGATATCCCACACTACTCTTCTTCACCATTGGCACTATATGAGACAACGGGGGCCATGAATGAATTCAATTGCAATAACAAAGAGGAGTCTAAACAAATTAATTCAAACAACAGTAACTACCAGATCTTCTCATAGTACCAGAAGAAGGTGGAAGCCGACAATAGTTTTCCAAGTACAAATATAGTCATGGTATTTTAAGTGTAAAGACAAGTTATCAAAACAACAATCACTGATAATTTTGAAGACATACAACAAAATGATTCTATGGCATAAAAGAATGAAACAACAATACACAAGTGAAACCTCTGAATGTTAAATATCCGGAATGTGAAATATCTGCAATGTGAAATCTCTGCATATTATCATAGATTCATACCTTGTAACAATGTATTATGCCTAGCGCTACAATTACATATAACATCATGCCCAACCATAAATACACAATGACAACATTTTTAGTTTACATTTCATCAGATTGTAGCAATACTTCATGATGAAACAACACATAATGCACAAAATACCTCCAATTAAAACATAATACAAATTGGTAATGGACTCTCGAAATTGAATTTCCCTTATAACCCAATTTACTTCGAATCCAAACAAAATGCAAAGTTGCTCTTACAAATCAATTTATCTCCAATTCTGCCAACTATGAACATTGAATGACTCTTATAAATGAATATACAATGCAAATGGGCTGGTAGGCCAACCCACTATGAGCATGAGTTTACCTTTTTAAATCAATGCACTTCTAATTAAAACACAATACAAATGGGCAATGCACTCTAGGCATTGAATTTCCCTTATAAACCAACATTCAATACATCAACAAATATGGAGACAGTGCAATAAAAAAGCTCCTCAAGAGGGAAATTTACAAAAGGACAACTTAAATCCATCTGATATAAACTCAATAAGACAACATACTAAATCTGACCAGAACCAAAACCATTTCCAAAATGTCATAAAATCCAGATTTCTCCACAAACCAAATGCCACAAAGGAATGAAACAACAATACACAAGTGAAACCTCTAAATGTGAAATATCTGCAACGTGAAATCTCTGCATATTATCACAGACTCACACCTTGTAACAATGTATTATGCCTAGTGCTACAATTACATATAACATCATGCCCAACCATAAATACACAATGACAACATTTTTAGTTTACATTTCATCAGATTGTAGCAATACTTCATGATGAAACAACACATAATGCATAAAACACCTCCAATTAAAACATAATACAAATGGGTAATGCACTCTCGACATTGAATTTCCCTTATAACCCAATTTACTTCGAATCCAAACACAATGAAAAGTTGCTCTTACTAATCAATTTACCTCCAATTCTGCCAACTATGGACATTGAATGACTCTTATAAATGAATATGCAATGCAAATGGGCTCGTAGGCCAGCCCACTATGAGCATCAGTTTACCTTTTCAAATTAGTGCACTTCCAATTAAAACACAATACAAATGGGAAATGCACTTTAGGCATTGAATTTCCCTTATAAACCAACATTCAATACATCAAAAAATATGGAGAGAGTGCAATAAAGAAGCTCCTCAAGATGGCAATTTACAAAAGGACAACTTAAATCCATCTAATATAAACTCAATAAGGCAACATACTAAATCTCACGAAAACCAAAACCATTTCCAAAATGACATAAAATTCAGATGCCACAAAGGAATGAAACAACAATACACAAGTGAAACCTCTAAATGTAAAATCTCTGCAACGTGAAATCTCTGCATATTATCACAGCCTCACACCTTGTAACAATGTATTATGCCTAGTGCTACAATTACATATAACATCATGCCCAACCATAAATACACAATGACAACATTTTTAGTTTACATTTCATCACATTGTAACAATACTTCATGATGAAACAACACATAACATTTACCCAAAATATTATTGTGAGACAACACATGCTCGAAGACTAGTCACTTTATGATTGATGGAAGTCTGTTATTACATTTAATCATGAATAGGTTATGGCAATACGTTATGACTACACAAGATGATAATTCCATTAAAAGCTACATGCACAAATTTCTCTTGCTATTTATGTAAGAAAGTTATGTATAGTTACAACTATTAATTTAATATGAGCTTCCCTAATCTACTACACACATATGTATGGGAAACTAACAATTGCATATTCCTTAGAGAGGGCATATCTAAATAGAGTAAAAATTGAATACTAAGAAAAACAATAGTAACAATAGAGATTATACAAGGAAAGACCAGAATAATAAGCCACAGAGAATGGCATAAGCCACAATTAGTAGTATAAGTCAACAAATCTTATACAAAGGAATACTAGGGTCAGAGTTATAGGAAGCCATAGTCAACATGCTAAGTTTGTTGCATATTATTTAACATCAATGTCCAACATACAACATTCTATTTTTAAATCTGCATACATGATTGCAGTATCATTTCCATTATTCCACCCCTTTCTACTATGCAAATTAGTAATTATACACATCACTTTCTAAATTTTCACCTAAACCTCAATTTGAATTTGAACATGTGAATCTGAACTCTCCGTAAAAGAGGAAAGGAAGGAAGGAAAGAGACTATGAATGTGTCCTCCTCACTGGAAACCTGCGAGTGTGAACTAAAAAGGAGAGACTGTGACCGTGACCTCCTTTAATTAGGAGACTGAATCTAAATTTGAAACTATGAACTCTAAAGAAGGGAGGCTCACCTGTCCAAATCCAAGGAGGTATCTACGAAACTAAGATACTTCCGAGGAAACAAGTGGAATTTTCTTGGACTAAACCTAAATTTGAATTTGAATTGTGAACTCTTAAAGAAGGTGGCTTCCCAAATAGAAGGAGACTAGACTTGGAGAAGAAAAGAAACGAGCTCTAAATTTGAACCTGTGAACTCATAAAAGTAGGAACTCTCTTGAAAGAGGAAATAATGACCAGCCTTTAATGAATGACATGAAGACCAGAAACTAAAAATAAATAAATCTAAACCCCGAAGGGAAAAGCTGAAAATAGAGGGATTCTACACCTGTGAGACAAACATTACTGTGAGTCCACGCAACCCGAAAAACAAGTAGAAATATGTCCTTACCTATGGGAAAAATGGGGTAAATTTACTATATAAACCATGGAGCAATAACACAAAAAAAAATTAAGGGAGGTAGAATAAACATATGGCTAAGCATGGCACCAACTCGTAAGCTCATTTGGGAAAAGAGATTAAAACCCTGGCGGAGAAAGGGTTGGCAGCAGAACCTGCAAAACCCTCCAATGTAATAGGAGGGTTGGTAGCAGAACCTGCAAAACCCTCCAATGCAAGGGGAGATTGATTGAATGAGCAGTGCAGTGGAGAGTTGTTACCCTTAACCTCAGGCATAAATCCTAAGTTGTTCAATCAAGTCATGGCAATCATAAAAGTAGGATCTCTCTTGAAAGAGGAAACAATGACCAGTTTTTCAGGCATAATTGACAAAAAGCATAAGAATATGCAGAAAAATACAGACAAAACGTGATAAAAGATAAGTTCCAAGCATAATCAAGTGTTCAAAAACACAACAGTGCAGGAAGAGCAACAATAACAAAAATCCCAACAGCAAGTTCAAGTGTTGAAAAACACAGTCGCTGGTAGGAAAATCCTACCGGATAGATGTAGAATCCATGTCCAAACGTCCTCGAGACCTGCAACCAAAACTTGTAAAACATGAAAAAATTATCAAATGGAAAAAATATACAAACACAATTCGAAAAAAAAACCATAAAAACCCATGTATTTGTAAATTTACCTTCGACCTCCAACTGGCTGAAATTTGGTACTCACTCCTTCCCAAACAACATGCCGTGAGAATGAAACAACGAATGAAACAATGACCAAGGTATCTGTAAAACCTCGACGGTGCAGAACGAATGACAACAATGGCATATGTAAACCCCCAACCTCGCAGAGCGTTTAACGGCAGCAGCAAAGTTAAACCCTCGTCGAAATACATAAAGCAAGAAAACCCTAAACCCTGAACAACACTGGAAGGCGCAATCAAACAACCACAACATAAACCCTAGTCCTTTTATGAACTAGTGCAAGCAACCTCACCGCGTGAGCATGTCAACAATGACAAACTAAGCGCACAGGTATTGGAGTCTTCCCGTGCCATCGTCGGCAAAGCGCATCGCCCACACACCGGACCCGAACAAAACAACACAGGACATAGCACACATAGCAGAAAATATCCCGAAGCAAACACTAAACAACAAGGAGTTGGGTAAGTTAAATGAGGCCACCCACCACAACACGTGGCAGGCTCCATTGGTCATCTTACACAGGGGCAGCTTTCCAAGTGCCCAGAGCTGAGGTGGAGGAGAGGGCGCAAAGGTAATGGAATCCCTCCCCTAATAATCAGGCGCACATGAGCCATAGGGATTGCAAATTTTTATATGAGCCCACATTATTTAAATGTTTTGTATAGTTATTTAAATTTTTATATTTTTTAAGAAAAATTTCTAGCTTTGATGACCTATGACACCCTTACACATTACATTGGGATGTAGAATGAACTTCTCATATTAATAAACCTCTTGGCTCAATTAACATAATTAAATTTTTTATACCCATTAAACTTTTCTACCATTAAAAAATATCTCAACAAAACACCTAACTAACTATTCTATATCTCTAAAAATAAACATCATAATACACAAAATAAACTAAGCTAAATAATTTTTTTATACCCATTAAACTTTTCTACTAAAAAAAAAAAAAAAAAAGAAAAAAGAAAATAAAATAAAAAAAAATAAAATAAAATAAAAAATAAAATAAAAATAAAATAAAATAAAATAAAACCTAAACCTGAACAAGACACCTAACCAACTATTCTATATCAAAATAAAGATAATAATATACCAAATCACTATTTCAATCATACATTGTAAAAGTTCTAAAAAAAAATTTCTCTCACAATTAAATAAAAATAACATTTCTCTTCGTTAATTATTTAAAATCTATCCTGCAATATCCAAACCCAATGAAAAAGATATTCTCTAACCACAAATCAATATGATACAAACTCAAATTAAACCGCAATGAAAACCAGATTCTCTATCAGATCAATATAATATAAACTCAAACTAAACCCTAGTGAAAATCTTATTTTTCTCCATAAATCAATATAACATAAGCATGTGATTGTTGTAATTAAATTTTTTATACCCATTCAATTTTTCTACCATTAAAAAATATCTCAACAAAACACCTAACTAACTATTCTATGTCTTTAAAAATAAAAATCTTAATACACAAAATAAATTAACCTTAATAATTTTTTGATACTCATTAAACTTTTCTACCATAAAAAAATACCTGAACAAAACACTTAACCAACTATTCTATATCAAAATACAAATAATAATATACTAAATAACTATTTCAATCATACATTGATGATGATGATGTTGATGATGGTAAACGTCCACTAAGACCAAACTTTGGTCTATTAGACCTAAAGAAACAAATGATTTAGTTTGATTTAAGATTTTATTCCTATGCTTAAAGAGCTTGGAGAGAAGGCTCCCGAGCTCACTATAATTTTGACATCGTAAAAGGCTAGGAAGGTCAGTATTGCGACAAAGATTATGAAACTGAGATCTAATGTAGTTGTACGCGGGGCACTCTAAGAGGAAGTGTTTTTCATCCTCGATGTCCCTATTGTCACAGAGATAGCAGATCTTTTCCATCCATGGTGTTTTAGGAACTGCCTAACGACTTGTTTCACTATGGAGCTCATGAGAGTTCGTCCTAATCTTTGCTATATTAATTTTCTTCTTTGAGCTAGTTAAAATAGAGAGATACTTTTGATCTTCTAGGGTGGGGTTGATGACCTTCTTATAATAACTTAATTTTCTTTTAGCCGCTAAATCTTTCTCACACCAAATTTTTTTCTTTGAACTTAGAAGTAAAAATATTTTTAATGTTATTAATGTTTTGCAATGCATCATTCTCGCTGATCTCCCAATAGTTTAGCCAAGCCCTCGTGTCTTTATACCACCCTTGTTTGAGCCTTCGGTGGTTTTGGCTAGAATCTAAAGCTAGCTTAGGGAGTCTATGATCTCCTATGTTATTGAGTTTGTTCTTGATCAAAAGAAGCCTAATCATAGCTAGGCTCTCGATAGGGGAAAGACCCACTTCTATAAGGAGAATAGGATAGAGTGTATTGCTTTTAATTTTCAGGTTATACGTTATAAATCGCTTCTGGATTTTCTCAATCTTTCTCTAGGATTCTCTAGAGATGCTGCAACCCCAAACCTCACATCTATATAAAATAACAGGAGTGACTAAAGTTTCAAAGAGGAACTTCTTTTTATCCCACATTACGAGGTTTGCAGTTTTACAATTATTTTCAAGACCAAAATAAGCTTTCCATCCCCTATTGATCCTTTTCTCAATGCTATGGTTCCAGTTGAGCTTGTGATGGATATCAATTCCTAGGTACTTGTAAGAATACACTTCCTCCAAGTTATTATTGTCATACATAAAATTAGCGTAAGTGTCCTTCTTGGATTTGATAATCATAACTTTTGTTTTATCAGTGTTAACAGTCATACCCATGGTAGAGCAAAAATCCTTAAGAAGCCTAAGTTGCTTATCAAGATCAGATGGGCACCTTGCGAGAAGAACAATATCGTCAGCATAGAGAATAAGGATGATGACTATCCCAACTAAGTCATCATCCAACTAAGATCGTGCCAGCACATCCTGCTTCCTCTAAATAATCTTCGAGCTTGTCGATGTAAATGCCAAATAGTGTAGGGGAGAGGGGGCAACCTTGTTTAACTCTGATATTACACTTAATATCTTTCGACCACCCTTCATTTCTCTTTAGCTTGGCAATTACATTCTCGTATAACCTTATAGCAGTAGCTCTCAACTCGAAAGGGACCTTTAGCTCTTCTAATCTATTCCAAAGATTGTTTCTAGGAACCGTATCAAAAGCCTTTCTAAAGTCCACAAAGCAACAAAAGAGATTGGATTTATCATTACGACATTCCTCCACAATAATCCGAAGCATAACGAGGTGGTCTGTTGTTGAGTGATGCCTTCTGAAACCTGCTTGGCCTTTAGCCCGCTTACCTTCACTTTCAAGCCAGGTGCTCAACTTCTTTTCCAATTTACTACCATATAACTTGGCTAAGAGAGGACTGATCATAATTGTCCGATAATTAAAGGGGATATTTGTATTCTTACTTTTAAAAATAGGGATAATGAGGCTCTCAGTCCATGGTTTAGGGAACTCTTGCTTGACTGCTTGATTGAAAAGCTTGTGGATGTGGGGATGAGGACTGGACCTCCAATTTTTAAGATTTCTGCCGGGTAGCCTTCAATGTCCTTAGCTTTCCCATTAGCCAGGCGATTAACCCCAAACTCAATGTCTTTTAAACAGAAAACTTCTTTCGTTGTGAGCGGGGTTTCAAAGTTATCCATGACATCTTGAGATTCATAAAGCTTTTTAAGATAGAAATTCCAATCTTGTAGTGCGATCAGAATCTACCTCCAAAATTTCTTAGGACCTACCTTAGAGAGGTGTAAAAGTTCTAAAAAAAAATCTCTCATAATTGAATAAAAGTAACATTTCTCTTCTTTAATTATTTAACTTAAATCTATCTACAATATTTTTTTATTTCCCCCCTTTCTTTACTACCAATCAAACTGAACCCCAAACCCAGTAATAACCATATTCTCTATCCACAAATCAATATGATACAAATTCAAACTAAACCCCAATGAAAACCAGATTCTCTGTCCACATATTAATATAATATAAGCTCAAACTAAACCCTAGTGAAAATCTTAATTTTCTCCATAAATCAATATAACATAAACATGTGGTTGTTGTAATTAATTTTTTTATACCCATTAAACTTTTCTACCATTAAAAAATATCTCAACAAAACATCTAACTAACTATTCTATATCTCTAAAAATAAAAATCATAATACAGAAAATAAGTTAACCTAAATAAATTTTTTATACCCACCAAATTTTACTACCATAAAAAATACCTGAACAAAACACCTAACCAACTATTCTATATCAAAATAACCAAAATAATATACCAAATAAAAGTTTCAATCATACATTATAAAAGTTCTAAAAAAAATAAATCTCTGATAATTAAATAAAAATAACATTTTTCTTCTTTATTATTTAACTTAAATCTATCTGTAATACTTTTTTATTTTCTAGCTTTCTTTTCTACACAGTCCATTATATATACACGTTCCATTGTATATACAATATCATAAAGTTCAGATTCCAGAATTCATGCATAATCTAATAGACAAAGTATAGGTGAAAGACAGAAACGTGTAGATCCATTTGATAATAAAAAAAGGAAAAGTCTAACAGTTTGTTATATAAACGCATATATTGCTCATATGGGAAGTATATAATGCTCTCCGTATTTTCTGTAGAAGTTTTATATGACTGGTTTTGCATTAACGTGATTTATGGGTTTGTTTTATTTTTTTGTTAATAAAATAAATATTTTATTTGCAACTTTCACATTCCGAATACAGACTAAAACTCAGTGCCTATGTCAACTAAATGTTTAACATAACCTGCAGCCACCTTTAGTATTTTTAAAAAATGTTATGTTTAAATTGTCTTTTTATTTAAAATAGTAGGTTTTGGAATTATCTGGAAATTTTATAATGATGTTGTTGAAGGTTTTTGTAATGTGAGGTGCAAGAGTTTTCAAACCCCAATTTAGATACTTTGCTTGAAGTTCAACTAATTATTTTGTTTTTCTAGTACCCAATTTCTTAATACCCACCTATACCTCTTCCACAGTTAAAAAAAATAGTAATAGTGTTGACCAATGGGTTGAGGGGGGTACAATCAACCTTAGAATCCTGCTCATAATCAAACCAATGAGAAGTTGTAATATTATTTTCAGTTTGTTTCATTTTTAGTTGAAGCTCCTTCCAAAATAACTTGAGGTTATTTTTCCCAAGAAGATCTGTTCTTCCCTCCTTGAGACAAGGCTATCAACTTTTTTCTTTCTCGAATTCTGCTTGTAAACTTTAAGGTCTATTTATTTCTTGTTTGACTCTTTTAAACTTCTCCTTTCTATTTTTCATTCATCATCAATCCAATCATTAATGAGAAAGCAATTAGTTTTAGATTTTAGATTTTTTTCTCTTTTTCACCATGCAAGTGCCCTCTGAATTAAATTTATTAGCTCGTGACTATGAAGGTCATGTGAAGGAATTTTCCGCTTCTTAAAAAGCCTCTCTAGTGTAATGTTGAAGGTTATATCATTTTTTTGAGTTAAAAGAATTCTTCCCTTTGAGGGCGATTGATGAATGCACTCATTTTGTGACCCAAGTAGCTTATCTTTTGTCCAAGAGAACCTTTTTATTTCTTTTCAAATTGTAATTTTTTACCAACCTTGTAATATTAGGTGTCATGCATTATCAATGATTGTTCTTCAGAAATGACTAGCTCTTCAACATCCAACTCTTTCACCGGCTTCTCACTCTCAACCATATGTGATGCTACTTAGTCTTGGATAGTAGCCCTATCTACTTCCATGCGTCTCATTCCTTTTGCTTGTTGTGACCCTCTTTTACTCAAACTTTTACTTTTGGTAGAAGTAACAATATGGGACCTTTCCAAGATAACACAATCAAGTTGTTCTTCTCCATAATCCCCACTTAATCGTATTTCATTACTCTCTCCTTTTCATGTCTTTTGTAGGGTGAGGAGAAACTCATATAAGTCTCTTTGGGTGAATATGGTTATGCATTAGTAGGAATTTTCCCTCTTTTCTTTGCATTTTCTTCAAAAATGGTGCTCACTATAGTTACTACATCATCATCAAGTATTATTGTTTCCTTTTCCTTCGATGTCCTGCTTCACTTTCTCCACTTTCTTTAGTAATATTTGTTAATACATTTCCATATCATATAGTTTCCAAATGCCAGCAAAACATTCCCTCATGGTTGAATCCTTTTTTTATGTCAATCAACTTGTGTCTATTAGATTTCCATAAAACAAATTCATTTTCTTCACTTTCTTTAGTAATATTTGTGAATACATTTCCATATCATATAGTTTCCAAATGTCATCAAAACATTCCCTCATGGTTTAATCCTTTTTTTTGTCGGTCAACTTGAGTATATTAGATTTCCATAAAACAAAGAGTACAAAAGATGTCTCGACAGTCCCCAATCTCTCATTCTCACTAGAATTGTTAGGTTTAGGGATAGGAGGATGCCACAATTAAGCTTTTACATGCATTATTTTTGTGAGGCTCAGAAGCCATCTATTTCTTACAGAAGACAAAAAAAGATAAAAAAAAAATAACATCAACATATCACGGAGGGGGCTAGGGGGAGTATGCCCAATATTTGAATAAAAATATTTGCATGTCCAATATTTGAATAAAATAATTTGTGCAAAAGTGTTTGTCTGAAACAAACCAAAATTTGTTTGGAAAAAAGTTTAGTAGTATAAGAAAGTAAACATTAATAAGGAGTATTACACAACCACACTCCAAACCAAGAGGCTAATTAGTTGGAGAGAATCTCTTAGTGAACTAGGTCTCAACAACTTCCTAACTAATAGGAATAGACTCAGTCTAGAATTAATGAGCACATAAAAAACAAGTAGGAATTATATTCTCTAATAACTTGTCAATTCCATATTGAGTAATGAGGGAATTACACATCTCCATAGCATCGCACGGTAATTTTTCCATCAAATAAAGTAAAAACAAATTATGCTTCTCTCAACATTCTTTAGTTGCATAAACCTTTAAATTTAATGGGTGTGTAACATTTGAAATTCCTACCATACACATCTCCTTTGAAGTAAAAAGTAGAAAATAATTATAAACAAAGTTGAATTATTTTTAATTTAAATTGCTTTATCTCTCTATATAAACTTTGTCTAAAATTAAAATGTAGATTGAAATATTTTATTTATGGTTGACATTATAATTATAAACAAAATTGAATTATTTTTAATTTAAATTGCTTTATCTCTCTATATAAAGTTGATGCAAAATTAAAATGTAAATTGAAATATTTTATTTATGTTTGACATTGAAATAATTTTATACGTTAATACTAATTTTTAATTTATTAATGTAAGTATTATTTTATTATTTTTAAATGCCATATTACCGCACAACATATTTTTAAATGTGACATTACCACATAACATCTTGTCTCATACTCATAAAAATTGTTTACTCAAATATGTGGCAAATACAATTATAATAATAATTACACTAATAGGTGTGGTCTATTGCAA
>APFE031564557.1:6564-19524 GCA_000404065.3 Pinus taeda
ATGTTTTGAACATTGAGACATTATATGCCTTGGTTTCTATGATTCAGTAGCTGCTTGTTTACTGTAGGAATGTATAACTCCATGAGCCCAATGGGAGAAGCCTAATCTTGTTTGTTCCAACCAGCCTGAATTTCATATACAAATTAAAGAGTTAGCCATCTTTCTTGTCCTTTAAAGCATATCAAAAATATGTGAGAGAGCCCTCTCTGACTAAGGAGGCTAAACCTTAGTCTAAAGCCTGGTTTGAAACAGTTGCATGAGATCTCACTAAGTAGCAGCCTTTAGTGCATGATTTTGTGACAACAGATACATTATTTGAAAGTGGATCACAGGCAAATTTAATATCTGAAGATTTAGTTAAGAAATTGGGTTTGGAGACACATAATCATCCAAGACCATACCCTCTAGGTTGGTTGAATAAAGAAACTCAGATTAATGTGACAAATTAGTGTCGATTAAAATTTTCCAATACAAATCATTACATTGATGAAGTAGATTGATGTGATTCCAGCTGATATACGTGGAGTGGTGTTGGGAAGCCCTTATCTCTATGATCGTGATGCAGTGTTTTATAGGAAAGAGCATAAATATCATCTTAAGAAAGATGGAATTGAATTTATTGTCAGGGCACATAAACTTAAAACACACTTGGATTTACTTTCGGTTAATCAGATGAAAAGATTAATAATTTCAAGTAAGAAATATGTACTTATGGTTTGAAAGAACAACATAAGGATCAACAAGATCCTTTTTCATGTTGTGAATCTCATTTTAAAGATAGTTTGGTTAAAGTGGTAGATTCTTTTCAAAATCTATTTAAGGAACCAAAAATCTTCCTCCAAAAAGATAAATACAACATGAAATACAACTAATGTCAGATGACCCTCTTCCTAATATTGGAATGTATCGCCTGTCAGTTATAGAGAATGAAGAAATAAAGAAACAAATACAGGAATTGGTTGAAAAAGGTTTTATTCGACCTAGTTCATCTCCATGTGGCTCACCCATAATTTTGGTTCCTAAGAAAGATGGGACATGGAGAATATGTGTCGACTTCGGGGACTTAAATAAAATAACAATTAAAAATAGGTATCCCTTTCCCAGGATAGATTATTTACTTGATCAACTGAAAAATTCAGTATATTTCACTAAGTTATATTTAAGAAGTGGGTATCATCAAATCCGCATAGCAGAAAATGACAGTTGGAAAACTGCATTCAAAACTAGACAGGGACTATTTGAATGGTTGGTAATGCCTTTTGGTTTGTGTAATGCACCAGAAACTTTCATGCAGTTTATGAATGATGTTTTTCGCCCATACATTGATAAATTTGTCATAATATACTTAGATGACATTTTGATTTTCAATTCTAGTATAGAATAACATGTTAAGCAAGTGTTTGAAGTATTAAACAAGGAACAACTGTACCTTAAACTTTCCAAATGTGAGTTTGGTAAAACTTTACTAAATTATCTTGGTTACATAGTTGGAGGTGGAATTTTAAAAATAGATCTAACTAAAATCGAAGTGATTGTTAAGTGGCCAAGACCACAGAATGTGACTGAAGTTAGAAGTTTTTTAGGTGCAATTCAGTATTGGAGAAAATTTATTGCTCAGTTTTCCTTAATTGCTTCTCCATTACATGCTTTAATAGGTTCTAAAGTCACCTTTCAGTGGGGAGGAAAACAACAAAAATATTTTGATACACTTAAGCAGAAAATAGTTACAGCACCAATCTTAGCTTTACCATACATTCAACAGCCATTTGAAATTGAAACAGATGCTAGTGGTTATGCAATAGGTGCAATCTTACTTGAGAAAAGGAAACCAATTTGTTTTCATTCAGAAACTTTCTCTAAAGCAGTAATAAATCATCCGACATATGATAAAGAACTATTTGCTTTGGTCGAAAGTGTTAAGAAATGGAAATATTATTTAATGGGTAAGGAAACAAAGATTCACACGGATCATCAGTCGCTTTAGTACTTACAATCTCAAACTAAGTTGCAACAATCTCTACATTACAGATGGATGGGGTTTCTTCAACAATTTCACTTAGTAATTAAGTATAAGAAAGGTGTTACAAACAAAGTAGTTGATATGTTGCTTAGGCCATCTCTGAATGCTTTTGTAGTTCTACATAGTAGTTCTTTAAAACATGAAAGTTATATAGAAAATATAAAACAGATGTTGATTTCAAAGATATTTATGAATCACTAAATCATGGTGCTCAAGTGGAGGAGATCAATTATCATGTTCATGACAGGTTGTTATATCATCTGGGTAAGTTATGCATACCACAGACAGAAAGCGCGCATGTTGTCTGAGAAGCACATTCTTCTCGCATTTCAGGCATTTTGGAGTAAGCAAAACAATGGCACAAGTCCAAAGGTATTGTTATTGGCCTCATATATATGAAACTGCTGCTAAATATATTAAAGGGTGTGTGATGTGTTCGACCAGCAAACCGAGCAATCGAAATAAGGTTTATACATGCCACTTCCAGTTCCTTTACGACCATGGGATAGCATTTTCATGGATTTTGTTGGAGGACTTCCTATGTCCAGAAGAGGGCATGATTACTTGTATATTTTGGTCGACAGATTCAGCAAAATGTGTATTCTTATTCCCTGCAAAAAGCAAGTGACAGTTGAACAGACTGCAAAGATGTTCTTCGATCAGGTACGAGTTCATTTTGGATTACCTACTTCAATCATTTATGATCGAGACACTCATTTTTTAGGAGAATTCTGGTCCACCTTATGGGAATTCATGGACACAAAGTTGAAAAAGAGCACAGCCTTTCACCCACAAACAGATGGAAAAACTGAAGTCGTAAACATGACCATTACACATATTCTCCGAGGGTATTGTAGTAAACATCCTAAATTATGGGATGAATATTTATCTTAGGTGCAGCATGCTTACAATCGAGCCTTACATTCATCTACTAATCGATTGCCATTTGAAACATGTTTTGGGTATCTACCGAAGTCACCAATGGATTTCATGTTTGGTGAAGAGGACAAAGTGGGTGAACATGATGATGTGAACAAAGCAGTTAAGTTCATTCAATGGATACAACAGATACATGCAACAGTGCAGGATCAGTTAGAGAAGAGTCAGGCCAAATACAAAATGTGCCATGACAAGCATTGAGTCGATCATCATTTCCAAGTTAACAATTAGGTATGGTTGTTTATCAGTAAAGACAGGTTGAAAGGAGAAGGTAAGGAATTGAAACCCATCAGGTATGGCCCTTTCAAGATTATGGAAAAGATTGGGAATAATGCTTTTCAATTAAATTTACCTCCTTACATGCGAATTTACTCAGTTGTAAATGTGGAAAATCTGAAATTGTATGAACCTCCGATGATCATGGATCCCGAGGAAGATACATAAATTCTGACTATTGATGATTTGGCACTTGAGTACATGAATGAGTTGCAGGAAGATATCATCTTGGATAAGAAGACTCGATCTTCGAGGTGTGGTGATGTTGAATATCTTCGAATAGGACTCAAGGGCATGAATCAGAGCAAGGCACGATGGATGGAGATTGGAAAAGTGAGGGAATTGTGCCCTCACCTGGTATCTACTTAAAATCAAACTTTTGTGGTCCAAAAGCTTTGAAGTGGAGAGGATGGCTCCAAGAGGATCTGTTAGATTAATGTATTCAGAGAAGTCAGGTTGTCATTAGTCTCATCAATTTTCGCCAGAGTTTTCAGTTCTCTCAGGGTTGTTTCGTCGGTAAGGTTTCATGGTGAAAATGTGACAATGTGACAAATTGGTTTTGATGTGGTTCATTTAATGGGACATGAGCTATGGTATTTAAATAAGATTGAAAATATAGTTTTAAACCCAAACCTAAAGACCTAATCCAAGTATTACATTCTAAAACCTATGTCTAAGTCTAAACCCCTAAAACTATGCTAATATATCCCTCGGCCACAAGTTATATGTTAAAACAATCACAAAGCATTAAAAAACATCAAATACAGTCACCTTGACCGTGAAATCAACATAGACTATATCGGAAGGTCATGTGAATAGTGGATGGATAAGCCGACGGGGTTAACATGACCGCCAGGTCCTAACCGTCGGGTTGGAGACCGCATCGAAACCAGTAGCATGCGAATAGTTAGTATAAACCACAGAGTTCACGTGATAGCAGGGTAGCAGTAGATTGTCAGCCTTCGAACCGTGCAGAGTCAGCGGACATGTGAGCAGTCTGCAGTTATGTCAACCACAACCATCGGCAACCAACTTGCAAGATGGCGGGATATGGTTAGACTGCTAGTCACATGCAACCGTCTTATCGTCTGCCCAGTTAACCTGATCATCAACAGTTTTGGTTATAACCAAAGTATATTTTTGGGTTTTGTTATGTTTTATTTCTAAATTAAATGAAAACCACCATGTACCCAACACCTAAGGTGTTCATCCATAACAAGACTGACATCAATTTACCCTAAAAAAGCAAATTCATGCTATGTTTAGGCTAGAGAAGGTTATCATGTACCTGCAGGCCTTTTTAAGGCAGATTTGCTTCTTTGAAGACATTAGAGTGGTTTTGGTTTTTTTCATTTGCAATTTCTGGAGGTCATAGGCAGTTTTGTTTCAGAGTAACAGGGGCATCCGAGGTCGGTTTTGGAAACTGTGAGGCATTGAAAATCTGGTTCAAAGGGTTATCTAATGACAGTGATCAAAAGTGCTTGCATGCACATTTAGTCTAGTATTTTCTCTGTGTAATCAACTTCTCCTGTTTCAATCCTAATAAAGTGGTCGCCCATCTTGAAAGCGGACCTGGAGACGTAGTCCATCAAAGATGAACTCCGTAATCAATTTTTCTGTCTAGTATCGTTGTGTTTTTTCTGTTTATACTTCTTTTATGCATCAATTTTTTGTTTAATTAGCTGTCGTAAAGTGTTCTTATCAAGCAGTTTTCCTCGATTTATGCATGCTTATAGCTAAAATTCAAATCAATAATGGTTAATCAATTCTACATCAATTTTTAGTTTATGATCTTTTCAGATCAAAGATGAAACAAACATTCCTAGAAATATGTAGATAATATTGCAAGATCATAGCTCAAAAAGTGGAATTCCTAAGAATAAAACAATGAGAAGAGTTATGTTAATTCACATAGGACTGATCAATTTTATGAAGTAGGAGACCAAGTTTTTATTTGTATACAACCCAACAAAAGCACCATTCGATTTGGGAAAGGGATGAAGTTGTCACCCCGGTTTATAGGACCTTTTAGGATCTAGGAGAAGATTGGACCAGTTGTCTATCATCTTGTACTGCCACCCCATTTGCATAAAACTCATGATGTTTTTCATTTATCTATTTTACAACATTATGTTTCTGATGAATCTCACAAGCTGGATTGGAGGGAATTGCAGGTCTCAGACATGGGAACCAAAATGGTCGAACCATTACGCATATTGGACCGTACAGTTTGACAACTTAGGCGTCGCATGGTGGACCAGGTTAAGGTCCAGTGGGACAAGTATAGCCCTGGATCTTTTACTTGGGAAGATGCAGAGACTATACATCGTGACTAACCCTCACTTTTTTAGCATCTGTGATGTCCATTTTGACTTAGATAGCTACCTATGCTAAGGCTCTATTTGTAGTTCCATGTTATTTATTTATGAACGTTATGTAATATTGATGCATTTAGTTGGACAGGTGAAACTACTTATATAAATCATTAGATGGATTAGGTATCGATGATTGAAATGTTTGATGTATGACCTAATGTATGACTTACTTGGTTATGATTTATTTAGTGCATGACTTACCAGAGTTATTGTTGTTTCATGTATGGCTTAAGTGGGTATGATTTATCTAATGTAAGATTTATTTCCAGTATAACTACAAATTGACATGTGGATACTAGACTTAATAATATGATTTTTAAAATCACGTATATGTATCTATTTTGTTGTTATATATATTCATGAATGAGAACTAACCTGCAGATTGGAAAGAACTATATGATAACCAACATCTACTCTTCCATTGGGGAAGTTTGAGACATCCAATGAGGAATGATATGATGTACATTGTCCTATTACATTTGGTATCTACTTGATATGCACTCTTATGACATGGGTAAAACATAAATGACATGTGGCAAGACTACCTAACTGGATTATTCAATGAAAAGTATCCAACTAGCGTTTTAGTGTGGTCCATATTAGGGTGTTGACTCTAGTTGTAAGGAGGGGTGGAGGCATTTCCCACTGTGTAACCTCCAAAACTGGAATTGTGGGAAGGCAGTGATGGACATGCTCCCCTAGACATGTGATGACAATTTCGAGTTTCCTATTGGAGAAGTTAGGTCAATATAGTCAACGCTTCTGCCATATTGGTTTTATCAGTGGTTAGATTGGTATAGCCGCTGCCATAGTATATAACAGCAGAGGATGGATAAGGTGGAAATGAAAGTAGGTTAGGAAGGATAGGAGGATATAGATTAGTTGGAGACTCTTGATGGGAAGTGGTATCATTGCCTAACTTATTAAATTTTACTACTATAACTCTCTCTCTGTATTTTGTTATGCCTTATTGTCAAATTTCTTTGGAACTCCTTGTATCCTTTTCACTCTAACTTCGGGACAAAGTTTTCTGAAGGAGGGTTGTATGTAATGCCCTACTTAATCTTATCATGCAAATTTTATTAGTGTTTAAATTACCTGAAAGTATTGACTTATAATTATCAAGAAATATTGGTACATACCTACCTTTGTGAAACTGTAATTTATTTACTGATATAAATTTTATTATTGTTATTATTCAATTCCCAACTTGTCTTCTCAAATTTAATTTTGGATAGGATATGGTCCCCTTCCATTTATTCCAAATTAAATATCCATATCCCAAAGCGTCTTCTCAAAATATACTTGGGAGAAGATATGGTCTTCTCCAATTAATTTCCAAATTAAATATCCATATCTTATCCCCAAAATGTCTTCTCAAAATCTAATTGGGAGAAGATATGGTCTTCTCCAATTAATTTCCAAGTTAAACATCCATATCTTATCCCCAAAATGTCTTCTCAAATCTACTTGGGAGAAGATATGGTAAGAAAAGTCAAAGATACTAAATGAAAAGATGAGGGGGTAGTCATGACATTAATGATAGGTGGTTGAGGTGGATGGGAGGAAAAGACATAAAAGGGGAAGGATGATGGGAGGAGAGGGAGAATCCTTGGTCTTGATTTTTCTTTGGAGGATTGTGTTTTGGGGGAGGAATGTGGAGAAATAGAATGAAGAGATAAATGAGGGAATACAAACTTGGATCTAGAGAGTGTTTGTTAAACTTGGACACAATACATCTCGTTGGACTTGGGCTCGGAGGGCTAGGGAACCTGTGGCGTTTTCCTGAGTTAGGAAATACTTCCTAGTTGGCTGGAAGGTAAATATAGTTAGGTGGTCAAGAGGAGGATCCCAATAGATTCAAAATCTCAGGAACATATTAACTAAGCTATTGGAACATGTATCCCTCCATTTATTGATTTCTTATGTAAATGGTTGCAACGAAATTCTTATTTATTTAATTTGTGGTAAATAAATTTTAATGGTAAATTGTCATCAAATAAATGATTAGATATAAATAATTTATTTCCCTTCATATTGTGCTTAAAATTAGATGAATTTATTTTTTAGTTATAGGACCTTAGGAGGGATCCTCACACTGATGATCAGAAGTCTATTGCAGGTTATGTCTTCACTCTTCGTTCTGAACCTATTACATGGGCTTGCAAGAAACAAAGTGCCATTTCTCTTTCTTCAGTAGAAGCAGAGCATCATGGCACTGTAGAAGCTAGTAAGGAAGCCTTGTGGCTTTGTCAGATCCTGTCAGAGTTTGGCTTTCAACAGTAGCATCCAACTACACTTTGGTGTGATAATGAAAATGCCATTCAACTATGCAAAGATCCAGTCCAACATCAGCGCAGTAAACACATTGAACTACACATGCACTTCATCAGAAAGTTCATTCATGACCATGTTCTTGAAGTGAAATATTGTTCAACAGATGATCAAGTTGCAGACATATTTACAAAGGCTCTCACAGAGGTGAAGTTTACTAAAATTCAATTTATGGTTGGAGTTCAAGAAATTGTCACTAAGGGGGGATAGGCTCTAATGCCTCCTTCCTTCTCCTATTGTTTCATAGTTGTACATCCTTCAATCCTATCCCAAGTTGTTTTTAAGGGGGATGTTAGGATATTCCGACACATAGGTCTATTGTAGAGTTAGGTAAAGTGTGTTTCTTTACTATGTACTTTTGTAACTTACAATCTGATGGTCATGATATTTTCTAAACATTAAGTGATCTGACGGTTCATTTTCTCCTCAGTATTACCGACAATTGATCCATGGCTTAACACCCGACTGGTCCATCATTTGTAAAGAGCATGGAGGGTCATTTGTAGGGTCACTAGCCGTTTATGAGAGAAGCTTATGTAAATTTTCTTTCTTTTATTAATAAATTAACAGAAGTGGTCGCGTTGGCTCAGGTCATGGACCGTTTTCCTCTTTGACGGTTTTAACCACATCAAGAATACTAGATTATGGATCTGTGATCTGTTTGTGAGCGATGTCCTTTGGTGTTCTATCTGAGGAACTTACCCTGTAAATTCCTACAAAGAAAAGTGAAAGACCAATTCACCCCCTCTCAGTATTTCCAACATTACATCCCTTGAGTTGACATTTGTGGGAATCGAAAACTAAAAAATAGGTGAAATAGAAATTGTTGAATGATATCACACCTTTGAATGTATATTTCATTCAATTGCAGTTGTTATTTACAACTACTACTTTCAAAACTTCATATATTTGTATCTCAAGATTTATGTGTAATGGCATTTGTTCCAAGAACCTTGGAAGTGACCTCTAGCCAAAAATTACTTATCATCATGCTTAAAATAATCCAAACAAAGAAGAGTTGGGACATTAATGCCCAAGAAAACCCTAGTGCAGAGAGAATTTCTCCCTCTCAAATACCAAAATTAATTTATAAAATTTAAACAAAAATCCAAGAACCTTCTCTCCTCTTCAATTTCTCCCTCCCAAAATAAAAAAATTAATTTACAAAACTTGAATAAAAGAACGAGAACTGATGACCTACTAGGTCTATACTCCACAATCGATATCCTTTAAACATTAAGACTACACTACAAGTCTTAACAAAGAGACTTCAACCCTTCTTATCTCTCATTGTTTCATTAAACTAACCTCATTTCAATAACATAAACACGGAAGGATTGGTTTTCAAATTATACCAAGCGCAGCGCTTTTGAGTGAGGATGGAAAACTCAAGTTTTTGGAGGCCTTCTACTAGGTATTTTTTCGAGTTTGATGACTCATTGGAAAGTAGACATGTGGGGCTGCTTGACCTAGTTTCCAAAATTCAAAATGGACTCCTAAAAGTTGATAAAAAAAAAACAACCCTAAACCAGCACAACGCTTCTACATGGTGGTACGACCATTTTGTCACCTAGCTTGACCCTTCTGCTGTTGGCACGACCTTTCTATTTGATGCACGACTTTTTTCTCCAGGCGCGACCTTTCTATCAGATGCGACCTGTTAGGTTCCTATAACAATAGGAGTCATAATTTTGAATGAATAAGGTTAAGTCTTGTAATATTATACATACCTTTGCCTTTTGCAAATGTTTTCTATATTAGAATTAAAAAATTCAAAGAGAGTATGTCCTAAAAGAAAAATAAAAGGACAAAAAGAATAAGAGAAGGTCAGAAAATGAAAATATATGAACCCCAAAAACAAAAGTAAACCATGAAAGTGTGCAAGTCTAAATGCCACTATTATTTACTTTTATGCATAATAAGATTGTGTGCAACTTGTTATTCATGCCACAATCCATGGTAATCAAATTGTTTAATCCTTGTTATTTCATGCTTTGACTTTTATGTTTATAATTAAAGAAAAAAAATTGACCAAACAGCTTAACCTTGGCAGATCAGTAGATAGGTAGAGAAATAAAAGGAGCTCATTAGTTTAATCTGAGCCCTTGGAAGATTAAGGTTAAAAGTAGATAATTTTTTTTATAAAAGAAAAGGGTATACTAGCCTAAATGCACCCAAATAAGTATAAAGAAGAATAAAATATTAGGGTAGGTAATGGGTAAGTAGAAGAAAGGTTGTTGAAGTATAAATTTGATTGGATCAAAACACATTCATCATGCTTAGACATATGTGCTAATATGTATGATCAATTATGAAGAGAAAAGCAAAGGTTTACAAGTTAATTAAATTAACTCCCCCTCAGTCATTTTTTCCCCTATACTTACTAATTTCCTATCCACAAGCATGTTCTAGTACTTATAATCCTTCAAGTCAAAGAAGCTTAAAGCATTTCTCTGACTTTTGGTGGGGCCAAACCCTCGACTTAATGACTTATGGACATTAAGTACTAGTATTCCCTTCATAAAATTTATTTCCCTTAATTACCCTAATAAAACCCTTTTTCGTAAGGTTAAACACCATTTGCCTATGAAAAGTAAAAATCCCATGTTAAGTCCCATTTTCACTCAAAAACCCACAAAAATGCTTTATCCTAGGTAGAAGTGTTAAATGATTATGTGGGGCATCACAATGAACAAATCGCACCTAAAAATATTATTTTACACTATGCCTAGTGTATTTTACATTCCCGCACATTCATTTCACATTAACATGCTAACCTAATGTATTACCTCCCTGATATTTTTTTTTTCCGTATTAAATAAATCCTCCATATATAATTTCCCAACGCATAGTTTAATTATAAACTATAGTTTTACCCTCTATTTCATACTTCCCCGATAAACCCCTCTTAACTCACCAACCCTCGGTAGAGTTAAGAAAATCCCTCTGTTTAAACCCATGGTCCCACTTCATTAAAACCCTTCCGATCAATTTAATCCTATGTTTAACCTATAATTAATCACAAACCACTTTTGATTAAAGCCTAAGGTCCCCTAAACTTTTTCTCAATCCCATCTGTGCTATTTCACCACCTGACTGTCGTCCGATTGTTAATGCCTAAATTCGACGATTCACACCAATATCGGGCTCACCCGATGCCCGCCCTTTACTCGAAGTTAAACCCCGTCATTAAACCCTGGTCGATCGATTAAACCCGTGATTAAAGTCTTAATTAATCACAAACCACCGAAGATTAAAGTCCTGGGCCCCCCCAAAACCCATGCTTTTATCATCCACGCACCTCCCTTTCTTCACTATCATTAGATCACCATCCCCCTCATCCAACAGTCCATAGCCATATCGGCCGCGCTCGATGGTCGATCGTTACCCGCCCGATAAAGCGGTTTTCCCCCGAACCCCAAATGCTACGTGTTAGGCGTTGGGGTAGATCGGGTGACCCCTCCTCAATACCACCATCGCCACAAAAGCGGTGTGATGGCTTGAAAAACCACCTCCCCGCATAAGATAAGATCATCATCATTCACTTAACTAATCCCGCGCCAAATTTAAAAAGTTGCCCGTTAAAACCCTCAAAACCCTCATTTTCATTCCTTTTGCTTTGTTTCACAGTGAAATTTATCAAACCCTTCCGGCGCCACCCCGAACCTCTACAACACAATTCGACCTCTGATTACTTCCAAAACATTGCCACGACTCCTTCCCCAGACATCCATACGCAATAAAGCCATCAATTGTCTTTCTTGTTAACCTATGTTTTCTTAATGATTGTTGTATTTTGCAAGTAGTCAACAGAAGACCAGAGCTTAGATAAACAGTTTTGGTACTAGTCACAAAACTTGTTTACTCCAAGACTCGGAAGGAAATCTATTAGAAAACCTTCATTCAGAAGAAGATGACAATTATACACAGAACAGAGAAGAAATCATTCACGCAGGGACATTGACTGTCAAAACAGAGGGACTAGACATAGTATACAGTTAGAAGACAAATGGATAAAACATACAGAAAGTTGACCAATATCCATTACCATATACTGATACATATAAAAAACTAAATAATTTACTATTGAAATACACAGTAAAAAGTTAAAATGTAGAGTAAAGATAAAAACACAGTAAAGGATATTAACAGGTCTTCAAAGTCAAAGAGTATCAGAGTCAAAGAATATCAGATGAAAGCCTAAAGTGACTAAAGCCTCCAGCATGAAAGTTCAAACAACAAAGAGGATAAAGGGCTAGAAATCAAACCATAAAGGCCAGTAGTACCACAATAAATGGGATAGCAGCAAACAGTTCAATAGTTGTCTCTATCTTCTTGCAAGAAGATATTTTTATTTCCTAGATTAAATCTCAAGTTAGTTTGAGATATTTTGTAATAAAACTTTTGTACAAATACTTCACAACTCGAAGTATGTAGTGTGAATTCTTAAACATTTCTATAAAACTTTGATCAAGAAGACTTTACAGCTATTATGTCATTGACTGAGCCAGCAAGCTGGATTGATGAATAAAAACAAGATATTTCACAGGATTCATGTGTTGAGTGAAGTGCAGACAAGTATTTTCTCATGTTGTTATCTTTCTTAAAGTTTTTCCACAATCTTTAATGTATTTCTAAATCTGAATTCTATAACTAGAACAATATCTCAAAATTTGTTTAATTACACTCTGCTTTAACAGTGAAGCATATAAATGTTTTCTACTGATATCTAAGTTAAGGAATTCTTAATTGCTCTTTAGTTTAGGTTGTTCCTGTCAGGCCAGGCAGTAACTCCACAAAACAAACAACTGATTCGTATATTATTCCATAGGTAGGTCATTGTTATATACAATAGGGAGTGATTGTTCAGTTCATCTCCCGATGACTGTTCACATTCCTAATTTAATTATTTACATAAAATTCCCCCAATCATGAAGTTTAGGTGTCAACATTCCCCCCTTAATCTGAAGGGATGTTGGTGAGTCCAAGCATCATTCTGAATCGTTCAAGCTTTTC
>APFE031564557.1:20437-31290 GCA_000404065.3 Pinus taeda
GTTTTTCATACCAGGCTCGTGGTGCTTGTTTGAGGCCATACAAGGACTTCACAAGTTTGCATACTTTATGTTCATGTCCTTTCATAGAAAATCCTTCAGGCTAGGACATAAAAACATTCTCTTTTAGTTCTCCATTCAAGAAGGCAGTTTTTACATCCATTTGATGGACTTTCCAACTGTTCTGAGCTGCTAGTGCAAAGAGTGTCCGGATAGTGGCCCATTTTGTTGTGGGGGAAAAAGTTTCCTCATAATCGACCCCTTCCTTCTGTGCAAAACCTTTTGCCACAAGCCTAGCTTTGTGCTTGTCAAGTGAGCCATCAGCTTTGTACTTGTTCTTGTAGACCCACTTGCAGCTAATTGGTTTGGTTCCAAATGTAGGATCAACTAGCTTCCAAGTGTTCTTTATGAGTGCATCATACTCCTTTTGCATTGCTTCTTTCCATTCATCATGAGAAGCAGCTTCTTTAAAGGAAGTTGGTTCAAAATATGTAGACAAGTTCAATTCACAATCATAAGAAACATCCATACCAACAGGTGAATTAGAGTCATCTACATCACCTCCATTTTGTCGGTTTGAATTTCTGGTTCCTGTTTTTCCAATTTCATCAGGATGAACACTTTCAAGTGTCTTGGTTAGCCACCATGGGGGACCTTTCTGAGATGGTCCAGGCTGCTCTGTTGATTGAGTTTGGACTGAATCAAGATTGAGTCTCCCAATTCTATCAATTACATCACTTAAAGCATCATCCGTTGTTGGAGTTTCATTCGGGGGAGAGTGTTCTTCAGAAGAAGATTCCACATGTTGATCTAGAATAGGAATCCCCCCTTCAAGATGTAGAATCTGATTATCAAATTCTTGAAATGATTTTGTTTTTGCGAATCTATCCAAGCGATCAAGTTGCCGCTCAACAACATTGTCAGTTTTGGATGATTCAAGAAAAATTACATCTCTAGATATAACAAACTTTTTATTTTCTTCATTATAGAGGCGGTATGCTTTGGAGGTATTTGAATACCCCAAGAAGATACACTTATGACTTCTTGCACCAAGTTTGTTTCTATGTACCTTTGGTATCAAGGCATAACATGTGGAACCAAAGACCCTAAGATGCTTTACCAAAGGAATGTGCCCATACCACATTTAATAAGGAGTCTTATTTCTAATAGCATTAGATGGAAATCTATTCTTTACATATACAACACATAGAATTGCATCATCCCGAAACATCAATTTTACATTTTTGAAAAACATCATGGAGCGGACCATATTTAAGATTGTCCTATTCATTCTTTCAGCTACTCCGTTCTGTTGGGGATTATAAGACACAGTTGTTTGATGTTTGATCCCATGTTGGCGAAGATAGTTTTCAAATTCATTTGAAGTCTATTATTTCCATTATCAGTGCGAATAGAGCCAATATGAGATTGTGCATCATTTTCAATCCATGTATGAAAGTTCTCGAATGTTTGAAAAGCATCAGATTTGTTCTTCAATAAATAAACCCAACACATTTTGGTGTAGTCATCAATAAATGTCATTATATATTTATTTCCATTTGCAGAAAGAACAGGCATTGGACCACATAAATCTGAATGAATGAGTTCAAGTTTTCTATGTGCTCTTGATTGTGAGTCATGCAAAGACTGTTTGCATGCTTTCCTAGAATGCAAGCATCACATTGTTTAAGTTTCCTAGGAATTGTAGGCAAACCAGTAACACCATTTTTCTTCAACAAGCGGAGGCTGTCATAGTTCAAGTGTCGAAATCTAGCATGCCATAATAAACTTGATGGAAATGTACCTTCTTCATAATGAGAATTGTATGAGAACTTTTGTGCATGAGCAGAGGTACCCTGCAGCTTGAGAAGCCTTTCTTCTTCTATCCCCGTCATGACAAGTGAGTGGTCTGAAGCTTTTCTCACCTCAAGCTTGCCATCAAACATATGAATGGAGTGTTCTTGCTGGCAAATGTGGACCAAGGACAACAAGTTTCTCCTCAGTTGTGGGAGATATAGAACATGATGCAGAAGAAAGTCTGGAAGACTAGGCAATTTAAGCCTGATTGTGCCAAGCTCTAATGGCTTGAGTTTTGATTTGTCTGCAAAGTATACTGCTCCATCAACATTGTCAGTAAATTCTTCAAAAAAATCTCTCCAAAAAGTCGTGTGGCAATTTGCTCCTGAATCAAGCAACCAATCATTTTTCCAAGAAGCAAGTGAAGCATTAAATAAGTCTTCATTTACTCCAATATTACAGTGTGCCACAACATAGTGAGTGGATTCAGGTGCTTTACCTTTGTCTTTGTCATTAGTTTTACCTTTGGGTTGGTTTCTTTCCTGCTCAATTTTGTCCCAAGATAACTTGCATGTGGATGCATCATGTGATCCATCTCTTTTGCAGCGTATGCAGTGAACATCTAACTTTTCTCCTTGAGCGTGTCTGCCTCCCCTGCCTCTGAAATTTCTTCCTCTTCCTCTTCGACCACCTCTTCCTCTGGAAGAATCTTGAGAAAGATTCTTTTCTCTATGAGCAAGGAACACAGCCTCTTCAGAAGACTCAGGAGCTGTCTTCTTGCCAAAAGCTTTCTCTCTTTTAGCAAAATTTTTCACAAGGGAGTCAAAGGTAATATATTTGAGGTTTCCATTTGCTTGCAATGACTCAAGATAATTTGAGTAAGTGGGATAAAGTGCCTTGAGAAAAGTTATCAGAGGAATATCCAGTTCAACATCAGTGACTTTGATATCATGCATTATAGATTTTACTTCTGATGCAAGAGCAAGAGGATCATTATTTTTTAATTCAAGGGTGAAGAGTTTAATCATGAGTTGAACAACTTCAAGTGTAGAGTGTGAGTCATAGAGTTCCTTCAGTTTTTGTAAGGCTTCGAAAGCATTTGAAAATGGTGAAATATGACGACTCACCTCTTCATTTATTGATGTTGTAATTAATGTATAGGCCTTTTTGTTCTTATTTTCCCAAATGGCGAACTCCTTGTCTGAGGTAGGTTGTTCTGGCTCTTTGTCTCTGTCTCCAACACACACTCCTTTCCACAACTCATTGAAAATGAGGGTGTGTTTTATCTTCTGGGACCACTCAGGATAGTTCTCCTTGCCAATGAGAACTACTCCCACAATAGAGATGATTGAATGCATTGTAAAATTTGTGTACTATGGAAAAAATACTTCTGCTGCAAAATTTTACTCCTAAAAAAAATATGATTCTGATATATGAAGATAGAGGTATTATGGAAACGCAGTTGAAATAATACCAAAATAGGTAAAAATTCTGAAATCAAAGGCAAAAACACCAAAACTCCAATCAGGGGGTCAGCATGACTGCCCCACCTACCTCGTTGATCTTCTTCTCAGCCAGCTTAGAAATAATCGTGGCCTTCACGACAATGGGTTGCGAGGGCAGCTCGCCCTTACCCAATACCTTAAAAAAAATAACAACAACAAACTAAGTGACATCTATTAAAGGAGCCCTGTCGGGGGTGGCCTTGGCCTTGACGTCCTTGGTACCAGAGACCACAACTTGTCAATATTAACGATAGGACAATGATAATGGTTCCTCAGGTTGTGGAAATGCCTCATACCAACCTTACCAAAGTATCCGAGACATCGTTATACATGGGCACAACGGAGCAACGTATGCATATCAGGAGCAGGAGCAGCGTATGCATATCAAGAGCAGGAGCATCGTATGCATATCAGGAGCAGGGAGTATCGTATGCATATCACGCCATCACCTTTCTCATGTCACTCCACAGTCGGCCCTCCACGACTTAGCTGCGAATGACTTGGGCTCTAATCCTTTTGCTGCTCTGTTTGGACAGCATATGGACCTTGAGCACTCAATCGAAAAAGTAATGATGACAGGCACAGTGTATGGAGGAGGGCAAACGTTAGCAGAATAATATTGAGTCACATGTGATATGAGAGAGATGTCAGTCTGCAAAGGGTTCAGAAAATAAGAAAAATAGGAGTTACAAATTAAAGAGGGAAGCCAAAAATGGCACTGGCTCTGATACCATGTCAGACCAAGAGGTAACTACTCAAATCAATAAATATTATTCATTCAAGTTGTTCATTACTATATACAAGAGGGATTGACTATTTAGTTCATCTTCGAGTGACTCTCCATCTTTTCTATTATTTATTTACATAAATTACAGTTGTTCACCCAATCCCTATTATTAGGTGTCAACAGGATTACCTAGCGGAAGGAGGACTGATGTCATTAACACTAGAGGCCCAAGCAGGACCTAGCGTGGCACCTACGTTGTGGTGCGTGATTTGTCAAATAGGAGGAAAGCATTTTACAGACAACTGCCATTTATTGCAGAAGTACACGCAGAATTCGCAACAGTTGTTATGTAATTTCTGTAGATCAGTGGGACATGATGAGCGCACCTGTAGGAGCTATGAACTGATGATGGATAGGACTCCCACCTACAGAGTTCAGGCTGAAATGTGGCCCCTTAACCAGAATGCAGGAATGGCATGAACTGGATTTCAAGGGCGCAGATGAGGCCGAGGTGGAGGAGGACTTGGAAGAGATCACAGACAGTTGATATGTTACAATTGCGGAGAACCAGGACATTATGCCCGTGGGTCTACAAATCCAACACGTCCGTCATGTTTGTATTGTACCTTGTTTGATCATGAGAAGGAGGATTGTCCCACATTGATAGTGCGGCTGTGCCTCCCCCAACTCAGAATCTGCAAATGATGAGGTTTGAGCCGCACGAGGAAGACCCAAACTTAAACATTGTGCTCCGAAGTGGAATATCGACAAGCGATGATAAAGGAAAGCAACCTGAAGATAGTACTTGGGTTCATAAGGCTCCAACGAAAGAACCAGAGTTTGATTTGGAGCATGCTAAGGAAACCTTCACGGAATCTAGGAAGAGCTTCATTGATGCCTCTACTTAAGGAAGCAAAGACAGACTAGAGCCCGAAATGGACCCCTCAATGCTCAGGACGTTCCTGGAAACATGCATGAAGTTGTTGCATGACAACAAGGCTGTAAAGGGACTGTAGGAACTCATAAATAGATGCGCTGGGACCACGCCAGGAGAACCGCGCGTAGTCATGAAGGTTGGAAAGAATGCAAAGAGGACGGGAAGAGAAATTAGGTTGATTGCGTAGATTGGAGAATATGAGATGAACCAAGTGATTCTGGACCTAGGGTCAGACGCGAACGTTCTACCAAAGCAGACATGGGAGCGCATGGGAAGGCATACGCTGCAATGGTCTCCTATCCAACTGCGAATGGTGAACCAGCAAAAGATCCTACCTATGGTAAGATTGTTGGGAATCACCGTAGATATCGAAGGAGTAAGCGCGCTGGCAGATTTTGAAGTCATAGAGATTGTTGATGACAACAATCCCTACCCTGCGCTATTAGGAATAGATTGGGCCACTGACATGAATGGGGTGATAAATTTGAAGAAGCGCGAGATGATTTTTGAGAAAAAGTCTCTGGGCGTAGTGGTACCTTTGGACCCTGCAGAAGGATTGTGCTACACGGAGCCCGTGTGCGACTACGAAAGCGATGACGACTTGGACTGCATCTACGAGATAATTATGCGAGAGCAAGACTGGGTAAATCCCACCGCAGATGGGTGAATCTCATGGAATCACGAAAGCTCGTTTACATCGGATTCTGACGAAGAGATAGAACAATGGCAGAACCGGTTACAACAAAATTTTGAGGCTTTGAAATGGGTACTGCATGCGACACCCGTGAGGTGGTGGGGCATGCACCAAGGAAGCTTTGAGGATTGGCGTGAATGTAGGAGAATGATGCACATGCGGTTTGAGAAGCCCCAGATGCAATTAACAGACAAGATTGCTAGCCAAAACGATCCGCACACACACCTGTCTAGATGGATATAGGCAAATGTTACAAAACCTGTGCGAATGCACACAGACTTCACATTAAGAGACACGGTTAGTAAGCATATGAGGGCAATAAAATGGCACGAATGACCCCTCTGGTTGGAACAATGGAGTATGGAAAGACCAAGTGCGCAGAAGGTTATCGACACAGAAGCCTTTAACGAAGTATGTGAAGCGCTAAACAAGGTACACAATGCGTAGCGGACTGATTGGGACCTGCACGTACTAGCGGTTCTGTGGGCTTATCGGATAACGTGCAAAAAAATGACAGAGAAGACGCCTCCGAGGCTGGAGTATGGAGTGAACGTTGTAATCCCCATAAAAGATACAATGCCTAGTCTGCGCATAGTAGTACCGATAGATACGACGACACGCAGAACCTTGGAAGAAGGGATCGCGTAGCTGAACGGAGCAGAACGCTTGGGACCTAAGGAAGAAATATGATAGGGTGATCTTCGGCTCCAAGAACTTATGAAAGAAATGGCGTGACTAAGGGAGAAAAGCGCTCTGGTGGAAGCGAAATTCAAGAAGCTTGAGGATGAAATAAAGGAATATTTTCTCGATAAGAAGACCGAGGTGATAAAACAAGGTGTGCATGATCACATTGACGAATTTGGGAACTACCGCCGAGATTTGATCATTCTGATGCCTTGGATTCGACGACATATTACTGAACGGATCAACCATGGTGGCGCGCTGCAGATGATAAAGTGCGCGACATAGCTAGTAACAATAAAAGGTGGATGTTTTCCAGGAAAAGTGATGAATGACCAGTTGAAGCCCTATACAGGTGGCGCGACCACCTGACTAGCCATAGGAAGTACAGTCTTAGCGCTCCAAGCAGTTGAAAGGAGGTGTGGGACTATAAACTACTCTACTAGGGAGCTACGCGATGTTGGAAGTGTCACAAGGTCCGCAACCGCGCAAGGGGGGCTGCGCTGCTGCGTGTGTTGGTTGGAAAGTGACCGTTGGAGTCACTATTCACGATGTGATGCTCGACTTGAGACCAAATGGAGCAGGCAACAGGCAATTAAGATGCACTTTATGGGTAAGATTTGGGAAAATTTTCCGCCAAGGTAGCATTAATGGACCGGATTTGGGGGGAACGGTCGAATTCAAATTCAAAAGGCGTTATAAATTACAGAGGGTTTCCCAACAAACAACACTTGGTCATCTGCGAATTGAGTTGCCGTATTCCCTACGTATTCTGAGCCGAGATTTGTTTGCCCTGTTTCGAGCATTGATTGAGCCCTTGATTGAGCGATTGAGAGATTTCTGGACAAGTAAGATGGCAACATCTGAGGAAGCTATGGAAATTGCAGAGATGACCGCTAAAGAGGCCATGCAGGCCCTAACCATAGGAGATGCCCCTGAATGCATCGGGATTGTTGTGGAAATCCCTAAATCACCGTGCACACCAAGACCAAAGAAGGATAAACAACCAATGATTCTGGTGCGTGTGTCCCCGCGAAACCTACTGCGCACCAGATTAACGATGGAGGAGAAAGGGAAAGTAGTTAACTTGGAAACGGACAAGGAGGAGGAAGACTTGGATGAACTCATAATTGAAGAATATGAGGACGAGGGCATGGAGGAAGAAATCGAGGTTGTGCACCCTCCAACAAAACTGCCCGCATATGTCCCCCCGCGGAAGGGGAAGGCAAAAGTGCCCAAAGACCTCAACGAGAGCAAGAGCTTTCTCTAGACTCTGCTCTTCCCGGACGACATCATCTTTGAGGGCATGCACCTAGGGTAGGTGCCAAACCTGAAGTTTGAAGATTGGGATCTCGCTGACCACAAGAAACTCCCTCATCAAGAGACCGCACAGCTTATGAAGCCCAAACACAACATCACGACGAGGGTTATAGAATTAGAGCTGCGAAAGTGGTTTCGCAGAGTTGAAAAGGCAGGGTTGCTAAAACTGCTCTAGGTGCCACATTTCCATCACACCCCAATGACTATCTTCGTCATTAAGCAGCTCCTCTACCTTGTGCATGATGGGTGTTTATGGTTGGAGGAGCCCATCCCCATCACAGAGGACTTAATCAATCGCATTACCCGACTCCCGTGTAAATAAGAGGACCCCGCAGACATTTCAGAGGGAAAGAGCAGGGATTTGGCCATCACGGAGGCCATGAAAAAGAAATATAAGTTGGAGAAGAAAAAGAGGGGCTACACAATATCCAGTATCAACAACAAAGTAGTCAAAGTCATGACTCAGATACTGGCAAGTAAGGTCATGCGGAAGTGCCATGTGGATGAGGTGCCCACGTCGGTGGTTTCACTTACCAAGTAGTGTGCAGAGGGTGTCCAGTTTAACTGGTTCGAATTCTTGTGCAACGAGTTCTTGGAGAATTGTCGCGAGGCACAAGAACTAGGAAAAAAATTCCACTATACATGGCTTCTTTTGTCCTAGCGCTGGTGGCAGGGTAATTGCCGGAGGACAACCAATTCCCCATGATTGCAAGGTATCTCCCAAAGGCCGCGAAGTATTGGGCCACTAAGGATGCGAACCAGATCTGCGACATTAAGATATTCTAGGTGTTCATGGAGATTAACATCATAATGGGGATTAACTGCAAGCCACAGTTATGACCCACTGTCTACAACATCTTGCAAAGTTTCGTAGAGTTTAAAGCAGAATTTCATCACATCTACCATAGGGCGCGCAAGGACACTACGAAGAAGTGGAATGAGCTACCCTTCATAGCCACCGATGATGTGATTTTTGATGTACTGGAGACATGGCCGCCGGAGTGGCGTGCCCCAGACATCGCTGCGGTGGAGAAGTCTACTGCGCAGAAGAAGAAAGAAGATGCCAAACTGCGCATGGCGCAATTGGAAGAAAAGAGAAGGCAAGAAGCAACGATAGCAAACACATAGGTGGAACGGGATGCTACGCAAGCAGCAGCAGAACGGAAAAAGGCTGCAGCAACAACATCATAGGAGGCAGTGCGAGGGCCAAAATTCGCCTTCGCATGGGAAGGAGAAAGAGATGGAAACAGAGGAAGAGGAGGGCAACGCGGACCCACAAACACCGTCAACACAACTGAAGCACCAGTGCCTGAGCGAGCGGAAGGGGCTACGCAAAAAGGTCAAAGCATCGAAGCTATCTATCAATCCGATTGATGAGCCCCAAAAATGGACAATTATATGGGCTCATTCAACCTCCTAATTCGACTTAACCCACCATTCTAACTAGTTTATTGCATATTTTTTATTATATTTATGCTAATAAAGTGAATTGGGTTAGTCATTATGCCAACAAGTCTAATGTGTGCTTTATGCAGTCTTTTTGGTCAATTTGGAGACAAAATCAAAGGTTTAAATGAGCACTTGGCGACCAAATTCGTGGAGAGGATTCTTAGGAAGGTGTCCCCTTCATTTATGGGCCCTTACCTCAAATTCTCCACCATTAGCTCAGAGTTCAAGGGCCACCAAATCGCTTATCACAAGGGCAGCCAAGCAAGTCAAGTAGGACTGCTGTTAACTGCAAGTTTTGGGCAACCGAGTCCCTAAAGTTTAGGAGGACTGTTGGGGTCCTCAATTTGTATAAATAAGAGGGCTTAGGGCCTCATTTGGGTTAGCCAGTAGTTAGTCACTTTGTAGGAAAAAGTTAGCTAGTTTGTAGTTCGGTTTTTAGTCATTTTTTATGTAGTAGTTTAGCTCTGCATTTCAGCACATTTTCAAGTTTTCCTTGTGAACAGTTTTGGAATGTAACTATTCTTTTGATCAATAAAGATGAATCCAGCTTTGCACCAGCTCTAATCTCTCTTAGGAGGTTGTAGCTCTTGGGTTTGGGCCCATCTCAAGTGCCCAGTACCTCCTTTGTTTACTTTCATATGTCTTTGCTGTATTCTTAGAATAAAATTTGCTATTTAGATTTAAATCTTGTTGTGTTATTTAGGTTGCTTTTGATGATTAAAAAGGATTTTCATGTTCAGATTTACTTGATAGGTTAATCACAGGGAAGATATTCAGAAAAAGGCTACCAAGCATCTTGGATCTCACCTCCCCCTCAATGGAATCATGAACAGGGACCAAGGTGACCTTATTGCCACCAAAAACGTTGTTTTGCTTTGTCATGCAATCCTTAGTGTTGGAATTCTCATTTGCAGACGTTGATATTAGTTGTGTTTAAATGCTTCAGTTTATGATTGCTTAGTTGCATATTTATTTCACGTATTCCATTTCGAATAAACTTCTGTTCATTTCCTTTTGTTGTTACTTAGGTCAGATTAGAGTGAAGTAACTAGGTCATAGGTTTTCTAAGTGTTTGTTTGTTCAGTCTGAAAAATAACTTGCAGAGAACCTATCATACTTCTCCATCTGCCCATACTCCATCCAACCTACCTGCTTCATCCTCCATTTCAGATCCTTACCTTACCTTCGCCACGTTCCCTCATGTTGACCTATTTTCCATATTATTGTGTAGCATTGCCTTATCTCTCCTTGAATAAATCCAACCGTACTTATCACTCCTCAGCTCCATCCACCAAAACCTGGACCTTCTCACACCATTATCTCACCTCCATACCCACTCCTTCATCTTTCTCCCTCCTTCCATCCTCCAAAATCCCATTTCTGAACATCCTGTAGAAAATTACAGACATCCTGTAGAAATTCCAGAACATCCTGTAGAACCCCTGTAGACTTCCTGTAGAAGCTCACAAATGAGGTTTCTTGATAGCCAAACTCTGTGAAACTCTCTAGAAGGGTGTTAGGGACCCCTTAGGCCCTCTCTAAACCTTCCCAACCTCTTTCAAGCATTTCCTCTCGCTGATCCACCTCTGCACAGTCAAGAACAATGAAAGCACATGCATGATAATTCTGACAACTTATTCAAAAATATAAAAAGATATTTTCTTCAGATAGAAGTAGTTTAGACACATGTATTTTACCTTCCTAGAAGTAATGGCATCTCTTTCAGTAGCTTGCATCCTCTTTTTC
>APFE031564561.1:10206-38383 GCA_000404065.3 Pinus taeda
TGTGGTGACATAGTAGTGAAATGGAGGTGATATAATGGACATAATAGTGAAAGTGTAATGGAAATGAATGACATTTTCAAGACTCAACAGGGTGTTAGTTCAAAATTTTCATTTCCAACCTTCTTCGTTTGAAGAAGCAATCAAAGATGAAAATTGGGTGCAAGTCATGGATGAAGAAATAGAAGCTATTGAAAATAATAATACATGGGATTTGGTTGATTTACCAAAGGATAAAAATCTCATTGGTGTAAAATGGGTACACAAGACAAAGCTGAATGAGAAAAGTGAAATTGACATATTTACAGCAAGACTTGTAGCAAAGGGAATATCATAGCAACCGGGAAAAGATTTTGGAAAAATGTTTGCCGCGGTAGCCAGATTAGATACTGTAAGAGAAGTTCTAACCACAACAACTCAGAACAAGTGAAAATTATATCAGATGGATGTGAAATCAACCTTCTTGAATGGAATTCTAGAAGAATAAATTTCTGTGAAACAACCTCCAGGTTATGAAGTTGAAGGTAAAGAAGATAAAATTTACAAGTTGAAGAAAGTGCTCTATGGACTTAAGCAATTGCCAAGAGCTTGGTATAGTAGAATTGACAACTACATGATCAAGAATGGATTTTTCAGAAGCATCATTGAGCCTACCTTGTACATAAAGGTAAATGAGCATGGACAAATTTTTTATTGTTTTCTTACATGTTTGATGACATGATTTATACAGGCGACTTTGAATTGGATGAATTTAAAGCAGCCATGATGAAAGAATTTGAGATGAAAAATCTTGGTATCATGAAATATTTTCTTAGCATAGAAGTTGAACAATTTGAAAAATGAAATTTTATTTGTTAAAATAAATATGCTAGAGATTTGCTGAAAAGATTCAAGATGAATAATTGCAAACCTATCCCTACACCGGTCACAATAGGTACAACAAGAATGATGAAGGAACAAATGCCAATCCAACTCTATTCAAAATATTGGTTGGAAACCTCATGTATCTCACAACTTCAAGACTAGACATTATGAAAGGAGTAAGTTTGATTTCCATATTTATGGAGACTCCAAAAGGCACACATTGGAGAGCAGGAAAAAGAATTCTGAGATACATAGCAGGAACTAGAAATTGTGGCATAATGTATGAAAACACAAAAAGGAAGTATTTGATTGGATATAAAGATAGGATTTTGTAGGTAGTTTGGATGATAGGAAGAGAACTTTCGGTTATGTGTTCCATCTTGGTTTAGGTGTGATTTCATGGACATCTAAGAAGCAACCTATTGTAACACTATCATCAACAGAAGCAGAATATGTAGCAACAACATCAACAACATGTCAACCAACATAGTTAAGAAGAGTATTTGATGGACTCAAACAGAAACAACAAGGATCAACAACAATATATTGTGACAACACCTCCACGATTGCACTATCCAACAATAATGTGTTTCATCAAGAGAGCGAGCCTATTATTACTAGGTATCATTTTATTAGAGAATTTGTGAGCAGTGGAGAAGTTCACTTGAAGCCTTATAAATCTAGTGATCAATTGGTTGATATATTTTCTAAGTCATTAGCAAAATATGTGTTTGAGTTTCATAGAAGAAACTTGGGTGTTGTAAGCCTAGTTGAGACGTAGACCAACAAACATGTTTGAGTCGTTATGAGTCATGTCTTAGTTTGGTCATAATTAAGGGGGAGTGTTAAAATAAGTTAATTGCTCACGCATGAGGAGTTGGCTAAATTTAAAGAGTCAAGTCAAGTCAGTCGAGTCATAGTCGAATTTAGTGTGTGGTCGCATGTCAAGTATTTTAGGCGAGTTGTTAGTCGGAAAAGGTTAAATATCCTTCACCGGGTTCATTGTAATCATCAAGCTTTTGTGTGATCAATAGAAAAGACACAACTCGTGTGTTAAATTTGTGTTTTGCTTCCTTCGCCTTTCCAACAAGCATGATCCCACATCCTATGTGCTTATTTTCTTTCTAAACATTATTTTTTAGTTACTTTTATTTGAATTTTGAATATTTTCTCACCCCAGGTGTTCTCCCCTGTTGAGATAATGATGAATATTATGTTGGTTCATTGATACTTTTTACTACCAACAATTATATTATGACATTTTACTATGAAGAATTTGGATTTTGACGCTTGTTGTAATAAAGTGGTTTGCGCAAAATAAACTAAGAGATTCAATTGTTCATTAGCTTTTCCCTAGAAAACCCCTGCATATCGTTAAATTTTAATTTAGTTACTTTGTGGCTAAATTAAAATAAATCTAGTTATGACTTAAAATATTTAAATATGTTTAATATAAAATATTATAATTATATTCAAAAATTACTGTGTATAAACCATCAAAAAAAAAAAAAAAAAAATTAATATAAAATATTATTATTATATTCAAAATTATTGTGTATAAACCCATCTAAAAAAATATTTGACAATGTTTACAAAAATGAGAAAACATAGCAATATGAAAAAAACAAAAACTATATCAGGCGAGTGTGATTTATGGAAGCAATGCACCAATTTTTTTTTTATCAATCAAAATGGTAAAATAATATGCTGAATTAATCTCCGCAATTTAATTCGTAAACTCCAAAGCACATCGCGGTTGTGGAGATGGTAGATTTTGGCATTTAATTGGTAAGCAAGTTTCAAAGGTTAATAGTGAACTTTATTCCATATTTAATTGCAATTTAAAGAGTTGAATGTATGGAATTTAATGAGCGGTCTTTGGGGGTTGCAGGGTAGGCATCTCTTCCATTGTCCCATATATCACTGCGCACCCACCTCTCCGCTGTCCAGCTCTACAGGATAAGATACCAAGTATTATTTTTGTCTTTGTAAATATAATTTTTTAATAAAATATTGAAATATATAAGAAATTTCAATATTCAATAAATATAAAAAATTAAATTTCTAGCCTAAAATAATAAAAATTATCATCAACACCAAACTCATTCTATGTACCTATTTTATGTAACTTTGCAAATAACTAGATTTCTCAACTTTAATGCATTTTATAATAATATTTTGAAGATTCTTAAATAGAGATTTCTCAACTTTAATGCATTTTGTAATAATATTTCGAAGATTCTTAAATAGAAGGTAGTAAGTTTTCTAATCTAAGATATAATATTATTAAGTAGAGTTTCTTGACATAGTTTTTGGTTTAATCTAAGAAATTTAAAATGATAATTCATTAATTCTAAATTAGTATGAATACATTTTTAATTAACTATATAATATATAAATTTAATATATCTATAATATTTTTATTAAATATATTATTATATAAAAATAAATATTTTTTAAAAATATATTTTTAATTATAATAGAGAAAATATATTTTACTATTTAAAAATGTACATTTAGATAGAATAAGTTTTTAATTATAATAATAAAAAGAGAAAGAGAAAAATATATTTTACTATTAAGAAAACAAGTTTTTTACTATAATTAATATAAAAGAAAGAAGAAGATAAATTTCACTGTTTTAAAAAGGATTTTGAAAGAATAAGTTTTTTGAAGAAAGAGAGATAAATTTTACTATAAAAAAGGAGTACTTTGAGAATATTTTTTTAACTATTATATATATATATATTATATATATAATATATATATATATAATTATTAAATTTTCTTAATTTAAAATATACCAGTTTTATTATAGCATTCTTTTTCCATCACACTTCTATTTTCTCATTATTACACTTGTTGCATTGTAGGCAGGCATATTGTAGCACATTTGTCGCATATGAGTATCATTGTCTCTAGTTAAAACTTTTCACATAATCTAGTAGCTTACAATTGAGTTTCCTTGCACCATCTTCATTATAGCAAGGAAAAATTTCTCCCGTGATGCCAAGGAATGAGAGGAAGAGTAGCAAGAAACCAATGATAGGGGAGAGAAATTAAGGGGAAAGTCAGGAGCCCAATACCCCGAAGCCTCACTATTTTATTCTCTTCCCATCAAACAAGCAAAAATGATCTTATCTTAACACTAGCACAAGACTTGCTCTAGGGCTGACCAGTCAGGTCTGGTGGTTTGGTATAGCCTTAAGAGAGAACCTTAGAGCGATTCTTCATGAAAGGAAATTGAATGGAATTAAAGTATAGATAAATATTAGGGGCTAAATCAAAAGGGGAATTACTCACTCACTTATTTATTTCCTTGGCCTAGAGACTGGGTTGGGTTTCCTTGTACATTATTTTCTTAAATGTGGTGGAGTTGTATTGCAACACATTGATTCTCATAAACATAAATTTTGGTGTCTCAAAGACCTGATGATGTTTATCAAGGAGCAATTGTAAATCTTGGTGAAGTTATTGTGACAATTTATCCATAGCCTACATGGAAATAAATTGGGAAATAATGCCCTAATGACATTTATTTAATAACTTATCCATGTGATGGGAGATGATTATTCTGGAGGATTCTGCTCAATACCCTAAGAGTGTGTGTACATCACCCATTTTAGTGAAACTCATATGTACTTCTTTGAAACCCATAGAGAAATGTCTCAATATGCATTGCCATTTTATCCCTATTGCTCTATCATAACCACCCATATCAATACCTATTAAATGGGTTTTGAGATGATATTTTGTCACCTAGAGTTTGATATTTTCAAACCTTTCCCCACATTTCATCACATGGGATCATTATATGTCAAACAATTTGATGTATTGGTGCACTATGTCAATACACATAAGTTTTTCTATAAAGACACTTAATAATATTTTGAAAAATAGTTCTCCACATTTGAATGTTCTAAAGATGCATTTTAAAAAAATAGTGGGATAACACACCCTAATTCTATGATAGTAGTGATGTGCATATGTATGTGCCATGTGCACATGTACTTGTGTGTTAGGACATATGGTGCACCATAAAAATGTTAAATAAAAAAACTAACATATTTATTTCTCACTTTTATCATCTATTAATGGTTCTAACACCTTAAAATTGTAGTAGTCTTTTCTTCTTTACAAGCACCTCATTGTTTAACACCTTAAAATTGTAGTAGTCTTTTCTTCTTTACAAGCACCTCATTGTTTATTGCATCAAAAATGTTTGATTTTGCAAGTAATCCTCATCCACAATGGATTTCCTTCATTTTTGGATTTTTCTGAAACTCCCCCTTGATTCAGATTGTGGTTTTTGTTGCAACCATGCAACCACAATTTAAATAGAAAAGATAATTTCTTTACTACCTTTAATTTAAATTTTCACTAAAAAAATTTCCATTTTAATAGTTGATTGTTAAAATGTGTACTTGGAAAAGAAGGCGAAGAAACTACTTCTCACATCTTTGTGCGACTATACTCAATAAATCCTAGCACCACTGTTAGGGTCCAACCCTAACCCCCTTATTTACGTAATAGGGTCGAGTCATAGTTATAGTTAGTTAAAGAGTTAATAAAGCCCATATTAATAATTGTAAGTGGTTGACCCGCATTTAAAGAAGGGACCACAGTTAGTTGCAAGTGGGCCATGGTATTAGATAGATGGTATTAATAAGAACCATGGTACTGACCCATGGTATTGCATGTATGAATCCTATATAAAGGATAGAGACTCCCCTTGAGGACCGTCGTGTCTTATTTTGTAATTGAGCCCAACTCTATTGGAGGTTGCCCCCTTGAAGAGGCAAGTGAACATTGTTTTCCTTTTTGAATAATAAAATACATGCTGTTATTTCTTATTGTTCTGTGTTCTGGGTATATTTCTTCGCATATTTGGTATTCTGGTATCTCTCGCAGGTCAAGAGCATAACAAGTGGTATCAGAGCACTTTCCAGGGCCGGTGGGATCTCCATTTTTAGCAGATTTTTTTTTGGCTAGAGATGTGTTCCGATGTCTTTAAACCATGAGATTTGTCGTTGAGTGCATAAGCCTGTGGATTTGGGGAGGCATGCACATAGGAAATACTCACGCCGCCCAATGTGGCCCAAATACTCAACTTCTTCCATGCTAAAAGAGCACTTGGACAATTTGACAAATAATTTATGCTTCCGGAGCAGTTGCAAGAGCAGATCTACATGCTAAAGATGTTTTTCCCAAGTGAGGCTGTAGATGAGGATGTCATCAAAGAAAACAAGGAAAAATTTTCTGAGATATGGTTTGAGCAGGTGATTCATGAGGCTCTGAAAAGTGGATGGGGAATTACAGAGACCAAATGGCATGACCATGAATTCATAATGGCCTTCATGAGTTTGGAAAGCAGCCTTTGGAATTTCTACTTCTTTCATGCAAATTTGGTGATAGCCTGAGCGAAGGTCGAGCTTAGTAAAGAATTTTGAGCCCCATTTAGTTCATCCAAAAAATTATCAACAACCAAGATGGGAATTTATCTTTGAATGTCAACTTGTTGAGGGCCCTGAAGTCTGGACACATACGCCATTCCCCATCTTTCTTGAGCACCATGACCACAAGCGATAAATAAGGACTAATGCTAGGACGAATGACACCTGCTTCTAGGAGTTCCTTGATGATTTTTTCAATTTCATTCTTTTGGGTGAAAGGATATCTATATGGGCGCACATTTGGTGGTTGTGCCCCTAGGACCAAAGTAATGCTATGATCATGTTCCCCTATCGAGGGTGGAAGCTCATGAGACTTGTCAAAGACCGACAGATGGTTTTTTAAGACCTATTTCATCTCTGGATGAATATGAAGAGAAGTGGTTTCGAAGGCCTAGATGGCATTAAATTGGGATATAACTCCATGGTGGCCCTTTTTTAACAATTTTTCCATCCTATGCGAGCTGATGATAGAAGAAGCACCTGCTTGGAGTCTGCAGAGGGTATGTGTGTGGTTATTCTGCTTAAAGCTCATATATAACTCCTGGAAATCCATTGTGATTGGGCCGAGTGTTCGGAGCCATTCAACACCGAAGACAATGTCACATCCACCCATGTTGATGGCAAACATGTGAGTCTTTAGGTGATAATCCCCCATTTTAAGTTTGACATTTTCACAATGGCCTTCACATTTCATTGTCCCCCCATCAACAATCTGGACCCGGAAATTACAGACTACTTTGGCAAAACAATGCACTGCTTCAACGACTCTTTGATGGATAAATGCATACTGCCACTATCAATCAAGACTACTACAGGGCGATGCTTAATAAAATCTCTGATTTTGAGAGTTTGGGGAGACAAAATTCCTACCAAAGCATGAAGTGAGATAACTGGTTCTTTAGGTGTCGCTGGGAGCTCATTGTCCAGCTAGTTGTCCTCATCTTCCTCCTTTGGTCCCTCAAATGGTGGGGCTTCCTAAGATGAACTGTGACCAGTAGCATCAATTTGAAAGAATTTGGGTTCCTTGCATTTATGCCCCGGGGAGTATTTCTCATCACAGTAGTAACACAATCCTTGCTTTCTTCTTTCTGCCATTTCCACTAGTGACACCTTTTGAACCTTAAGTGTTTGGGTAGTGCTCGGAGCCTGGGTGGGGTGTCCCTTGGTTAAGAAATTTGGACAAGTCAACTGGGCCGCTAACACGCATTCTACTTCACGAGCTATCTTGCAAGCTGCCAGCCATGAGACTGGGTGTTGCAGTTGGACATGGGCTTGTATGGCATCTTTGAGACCACTGACAAAACATTCCAAGTAGAATTCATCTACTAGACTTGCTGTGCAGAAGGCTAATGCTTCAAAGGCTTTAATATATTATTGCACTGTGCCTGTCTGTCGGAGCTTAGTAAGATGACCCAAAAAGTTAGATTCACGGTTAAAGCGATCAGAAAGGGATTTTGAGAATATCTGCCAAGCCATTGGCCTTGCATAGCAGCGTTGATGCCACTGCCACCATTTCCATCTTTCTTGGTCAAAGTATAGGCTTCCCACACTTAGCTTAGTCGCATCATCTTTGATGTGATTCAATGTGAAATATTGATCCATTTGTGCTAGCCATGTGGCCGAATGAGAGCTATCAAATTTATACATGTCCAACTTTAGTGTTCAAGGCTGGGATTGTTGGTGGTTTCCATAGAAGTGAAGAGAATGGCTAGACTCGCCCTCAAGGTTTTCATTAAAATCATATGCCTCTGATTGTTCCCCCGACTTGCCCTTTGTGATTGTGTCATTGAAGGTCTAGATCTGCTTTGTTAATGCATCCAACTTTTGTTCAAGGGTGTCTATCTTCTCATTGGCCATAGCTTGAGCTCTAGTTTGTACCATGCACAGATCCAGTGCACTTGTCGTTACTGTGAAAAAAAACTTTTTGGGTCCACCTGAAATTTTGACGCTAACAAGTGAATGGTATCACCTTGCTTAGCCCGTCGACCTAGTTCTTATGGGATAAGTCTCCTGTAAGCGTCCCGGGAGGGTCTCAAGATATATATTTATATCTAATCTATTATTATTATATATATATATATATTATATATATATATCCTATATATATTATATATATATATATATTTATATTATATATATATTTACTCCGAAAGGAGTTTTAATACTCACTTAGGAATATTGTAGTAGCTGATTCCCAGAAAAGTTAATTTTGCCCAATGTCCTGCAAGAATCACGCCCAGGTATAGGAGCCACACAAATAGTCAGATCTGTCGACAAAACCCTCAACTGCAGAGTATGAGTAGAAATGTTGCAGTGATCAAACCCCTGCTACTAGATCTGAATCGCGGATCTGATTGTTGCGAATGCTACAGAACCCAAACTGCGGGATCTGAATGGTGGATCTGATAGATCTGATTGGCGAATTTGATATATCTGAATGGTTGATCTGATAGATCTGAATGGCGGAACTGATTGTTGCGGCTGTGACTAAACCCAACCTGCTAGATTTGATCTGGCAAAGATGATGCATGATCGAGAGGGAGACAAGGGAACTATGGTCTTAAGGAGTGCCAAGTGCTACAGATCACAATATACATAAAGGTCCAACAGTAGTACTCGGCCCAATCTTTCAGGGCACTAACCAAGGAGCATCAACTGTACCCTTAGCCATACAACCCGACTACCCTATCATACGTGCAAGTAATCTCCCCGAGTGTTGTTCTCGGTGTATTATAGCAAAAAGACAACTGACAGTTTATCTATGGTGAGGTTTCAAGAGAGCCTAGGGGGCTTCCAATATACCTAGAGGGTACTTGGATGACAGTTCGTGCGCAGTTCTATCTAATGCGCTACTACTCAAAGGGGTACCCACAAGGGTTACAAGGGAGTCCAAAAAGCGTGACCACCTCTTGTATTTCCTGTGTGCATGCCTCCCCAAATCCGCAGGTTTATGTGCTCAACGACAAATCCCGTGGTTTAAAGACATCGGAACACGTCTCTAGCCAAAAAAAATTCTGAAGAGGCAAGTGAACATTGCTCTGATACCACTTGTTATGCTCTTGACCTGCGAGAAGATACCAGAATACCAAATATGCGAAGAAATATACCCAGAACACAGAACAATAAGAAATAATGACATGTATTTTATTATTCAGAAAGGAAAGCAATGTTCACTTGCCTCTTCGAGGGGGAAACCTCCAATAGAGCTGGGCTCAATTACAAAATAAGACATGACGCTCCTCAAGGGGAGTCTCTATCCTTTATATAGGATTCATACATGGAATACCATGGGTCAGTACCATAGTTCTTAATAATACCATCTATCTAATACCGTGGCCCATTTGCAACTAACTATGGTCCCTTCTTTAAATGCAGGTCAACCACTTACAATTATTAATATGGGCTTTATTGAATCTTTAACTCACTATAAATATGACTCAACCCTATTACATAAATAAGGGGGTTAGGGTTGGACCGTAACATGACTTGGAATTTTACAAGTCCCCTCCTCATGGTCTTGAGTTTTTAAATCTTAGAATGTTGATACTCCAAGAACAATTTGAAAGAAGCCCCTGTTCAAGAAGAGATTGGAGCTTTATCTCAAGATATTTAGTGAAAGTCATTCCTATTTAGAAATGACTCCATCTTCGACCCTTGTTAAAATTCATGAAACAACCAATCTTAAAGGAAATAGTAAGGCCTAATTTCACAAAGTAGAAAATGTTTCACACCCTACAAGCTAATATAGGCTTAATCTTTGGGCATGTCACAACTTGGGCATCTACGTATTTTGTGTCCTTTAAGGTTTTAAGATATCCATCAAGCTTCAACAAAGATTCAACATTTTTGACACCATTTTTTGCAAAGCTTCAAGGGTTTTGGGATTCTTTTTGATTCAACTCTCTGCCACCAATATTTTCTATTTTATTTGGTTTAGAGGTTCTATCTAGCATTAGAATAATTGTGCCATCTTTTTAGAGTTTGAAGAATTGTTCATTGAAGTTTTTACACAAGTTCAACTCATAATAGGGTTGTAATTGTATGCTTTTAATCAAACTCAGAAGCAATATCTTCTTGACAAGCCATAGCTCAAAGTGAAAATAGATGCGATTTCTAAATTCTATATGAAAAAATAGGGACAAATTTTTAATTTTTCAATATTTGACCATTTTAATCCCTTACATTTATCTCAGGATTATTTATATTTTGTAACGTTTATGTTTATGAAAACCTTTGATTTTAGTATCTTTTAAAAATATCTATTGTTTGAAAGTTTCCATTTTGAAAGTAAGGCTTCAAAGGCTATAACTTTGTCATATAACTTCTTTTGATATGGATTTTTTTATAAGACGGCTAAAATTTTTTCATTGCTTTCAATTTGCTTCCATCAGATCTAGCATATTCTATTTTTTGTGATCAAGTTTGTAGTTTTCCATGTTCACACAATCACTTCCAAACTTCTAAATGTCACTAAATTGGAATGGAAAAGAAAGATAATTTATGTGCTCAAGGGTAAAACTTGGTGGTATGTCAATGGTGACATCCAAAAGCCTGCATGTGCTAAAGAGTTAATTGTTTACGAAAATCCATGTGAACAAACCAAAGTCCTCATTACACAAACACTATTAGAAGGCTTACAAATATTGTAATACATGTTGAAAAAATTGGTGCTAATGTTGATCATGTGTTTGATAACATTGCACTTCTTTCATTGGATGACCAATGCAACCCTCTCCATTGAACAAGTTTTTGATGGCATCATTTGTTTGGTTCTTTATTTGGCTCCTGTACATTTCTGATGGGTATACCATCTTATTGCATACGGTGTTTAGAGCACTTGTTGAGCCTCTTCACCATCTTGAGAACATGATTTGTGTGACTAGATGAATGTTTGTTGATGTTCAACTCTCATAACTTGTCAAATCAATTGCAGTTTCAACTTTCAACATGATTTTGTCATCTTATATATCTATTTGAGGAGATTTTTATTTAGCAACAATGTGGTTTGTGTTCCAAATTTTATGATTTTGCATAGGCTTTGTTAAAATTATAATACTGTCTATACTTCGCTTTCTTCACTAATTCTTGAAAGGTTCAAGCAAACTTCTTTGGTGTCCGTAGGAATGTATTATTTCCCTCTACTTATTTTACTGATTCTCAAGAGGTTGTTATTAGTGGTTGTTGTCAAGTGGTTGATAATGGGAAATTGGTTGTTTGAGTGTTGGTCATACTAATTATGTTGGTCCTTGAAGTTAGGAAAATGTACACCTATTTTTTTTTATAAAGGATATGATTGTTGATGGCATTGTTTGCTAGTCACTCTATATTATATCCATGTCAAAAGTGGAGTTCATATATCTTGCTATGCATACATATTTTCTCCTCTAGTCATGATTAGGGGGGATGTTAAAATATGTGGTGATATTGTTTAGTACATTTGTGGATTTACTTAGTGTCATTATGATAGCATTTGACACATTGTCTAAAGTAAACATTTTGGAGCTTCATCTACATGAACAAATTAAATGAGGCATCATTAGAATTTGTGGGACAATTTGTGTGGCACTTGTTACCTAAATAGGCACAACTATGTGGCTCCTTGTGCCAAGAGCTTTTAATATTTTCCCTTCCTCTTATTGAACTCACATACATAGACATAATATAATTACAAATTATATTTTTTTCTATTTACTAAGAAGTAAAATAAACACATCAAATTTCATGCATATGTTCTACCCATAGAGAGAATGGATAATTAGGGACATAATTATCACTATAAATGTAAATCCTAGACCACTATATTGTTAATCAAATATTATGGGTCTAATGGTCATCTAGTGTCAAGTAATATATGTTCCACTACATGTGAGAATGGAGGGGATAAGGATTCACAACAAAAAAAAAAAATGAAGTGTATAAAACTAATGGCTATATAAACCATTAATGAAAGAATTGTCAATATCAAACCTCAAACAAAAAACCAGCCCAAAAAAATCATAATATTTGGAAAAACAAATCGCCATATTACCATTTTATAGGAAAAGCAACAAAATTTGAGAAAAAAAGGCAAAACTCAGGGAAAATCTTCATCCCAATTTTGTCCAACTTAAAGTGTCAATTTTGTTTAAATAACCTCCCAGGATACCAACAATTATGTGATTTTTCATTCCTCAAGTTTGAGTTTGGTTATGCTACAACATGTATTTAGGATGCATTAAGAAAACTAGGTATAGTAGAAAAATTGAAATGGTTATATTATATTTGAACTACTAGTTTGCAGGCTAGCTCCTATACATCTGGAGCAAGTTCTTCTTCTACCAAATTCCACAGATTCAAAACAAAACCCCATTTCCTACCATGCCTTCTACTATCCTACAAGATTCTACAGATTCAAAATAGAACCCCCTTTCCTACCTTGCCTTCTACTATATGTATCCCTTGCATAGCTTATTTTATAGAGTTTGTAGAAGACTCTTAGATATATTGAATATTTTCAAAACACATAAAAAACTAATTACATAATGATAATTAGTTCTATTCTACCCTTTCAAGAAATATATGTTCTACTACATGTGAGAATGGAGGGGATTAAGATTCACTACAAAAAACATGAAGTGTATGATGTTAATGGTTATATAAACCATAGCTGAAAGAATTGTCAATATCAAACCACAAATGAAAAATCGGCCCAAAAAAATCATAATATTTGAAAATAAAATAACCATATTATCATTTTATAGAAAAACCAACAATTTTTGAGAAAAAATTAAGGGAAAATCATCATGCCAATTTTGTCCAACTTAAAGTGTCAATTTTGGTGTAAAGAACGTCCCATGATACCAACAATTATGTGATTTGGAATTCCCCGTACTTGAGTATAGTTATTCTACAATATGTATTTAGGATGCATTAAGAAAACTAGGTATAACAGAAAAATTGAAACGATTATATTATATTCAAACTACTAGTTTGCACAATAGCACATGTACATATGGAGAAAATTCTTCTTCTACAAAATTATATAGATTCAAAACAAAACCCCTTTTCCTACCATGCCTTCTACTATCCTACAGATTCAAAATAGAACCCTCTCTCCTACCTTCCCTTCTACTATCTATATCCTTTACATAACTTATTTTATAGAGTCTCCAAAAGACTGCCAGATACACTACATATTTCCAAAACTTATATAAAACTATTTAAATAATTCTAAATAGTTCTATTCAACACTCCTTCAATGTTGACTACATATTCCACTCTTTCAGATGCTTCCTATAGAGGAATATCTACATTCATGTCTTGCACTCCAGCCCCTTTAGCATCCATTTGAGTTGATGTATCGCCCATTCCATTCATACCTGTTTCAACATTGCCTGCATGTTCCATTTGCTTAGCTTATGTCTACAGAGGAGTAGATGCATTCATGCCTTGCACCATAGCCTCTTAATTATCCATTTGAGTTGGCGATTTATCAAGGGATTCATCCATTATTCCATATATTTCTTTCATAACTCCAATTGTTGTCATTTTAATTGTTAACTCTACATTTTCCAAATTATCAGTCAAGCTACCCACCATGTGCTAAAACCAATCCACCTTATCTTGTATTGCTTCAAGCTTTTGATTTAGCAAAATGAAATGTTATCTTACCTCAGAGATTATCTGATCACTTTTATTAGCTATGAAGGAAGTGATGAATGTCATGCTCAAGTCTAGATGAGCCACCATGAAGTCCTTGCCAAATTTCTCCACACTAATGTATCACTCCATTAAATAGTTAGCGCCCATTATACTGTTAACCGTCAATGGATAAAAAACTATGAGGATAATCCATTTATACTTATTCCAACCTCGTTGATAAAAATGGCAATGTTTTTATTAAAATAAAACCCACTGGTCAGCACTACGAAAGAGATTCTGAACCAGCAGAGTCTGGCTCTGCAGAACACTCTCCATTGTTCATCAACATTACACATTAAATAGAATACATGGTTTTAGGGAAGTTAGAACAACATCCTAAGAAATAGAAACTAATTCCTATCCGGAGGCTACGTGAACCAACTCTACCTATTCTAGGATATTCTTCATTATCTTCAACACTCCCTCTTAATGGAGAATGGGTTCACATATATGCCTAACATCTCCCTAAACATTTGAAACTTAAATTTTCCAAGAGGCTTAGTGAAAATGTCCGCAACATTATCACATGTGTTAAAATATTCTATATGGATTTCTTTAGATTGCACTTTCTCCCTTACAAAACGAAATTGAGTGTCAATATGTTTTGTGTTTTTGTGAAACACCAGATTGTTGGCCAGCTTGATTTAACTTTGATTGTTGCATCTGATTGTTGTTGTGACTGTCTATTCTTCCCCAACATCTTACAGTGTCTCCGCAACCAAACTGCCTCGCACGTTGTTGCACACATCGGTTGATACTCTACTTCTGCTGATGACAAAGAGATTGTGTTCTGCTTCTTGTTGTGCCAAGTGATCACCCCAGATCCAAGACTGAATGCATAACCTGTTATAGATCTGAGATCATCTACATTTCCTACCCAATCTGAATCTGCAAATCTTACCAATCTAACATCAGAAGAGTCAGTGTAAATAATTCCATAATCTACAGTACCTTGTAGATACCTCAAAACATTCTTCACTGCATTCCAATGGCTTTGAAGTGGCTTAGACATAAATTGGCTTAACATGCTGACTACATAAGCCAAGTCATGTCTAGTGGTGGTTAGGTAGATCAGACTCCCAACCAGCTGTCTGTAAAGTGTTGCATCCGCCACTTTTGAGCCATCCTTTTGATGTTTTGTTGCAATGGTACCGGTGCAGAATTACACTGTTCCATTCTAAACTTTTCTAACAAGCCTTTGACATACTTTGCTTGAGACATAAATGTTTGATCTGAATCTATCCAGATCTGGAGACCTAAACAGTGTCTGAGTTCACCGAGATGCTTCATCTCAAACATCTGTTACATCTGCTATTTTATTTCATCAATTAGATATATAGCACCACCTGTAATTATCAAATCATCTACATATAATGAAATCAACACTACGCACCCTTGTTCATATTTCTTGGTGTAAACATTAGGGTTATTCTTACTTCTATTGTAGCTAGCTTGTAGAAAAAATGAATCAATTTTCTCATACCACGATCTGGGAGCTTGTTTTAGTCCATAGAGTGCTTTCTTCAACCCATAGAATAAATGTTCTTTTCCCTTCTCGACAAACCCTTCCGGTTGCTCTAAATAAACCTCTTCTTTCAGTTCTCCATTTAGAAATGCAGACTTTACCTCTAGTTGGTGCATCATTCAATGTTTCTTGGTAGCTAAAGCAATTAACATTCTGATGGTATTCAATTCAGCTATAGGGGCAAAGGTTTCTTCATAATCTATCCCTTCTTTTTGTGTGTACCCCTTTGCAACCAACCTAGCTTTCAGTATTTCTATAGTTCCATTTGCATTAATTTTCAGTTTTTATAACCATTTGCAACCTATGACGTGTTTTCCTCTAGGAAGTTCTACCAATTCCCAAGTGTTGTTTCTGATTATTGAATCATATTCATGTTCCATGGCTATTTTCCATTCATTATTTTCATTTTCTTCTTTATAACTAGACGGTTCAACCACATTCATCATACTAGTTATAAAAGCATTTTCCCTATATCTTGCAGGCATTTGAGCTTTCCTACTTGATCTCCTGAGTGGTGGGGTGGTGGTTTCAAACCTTATTTCTTCCTGCTGCTGTTGATGTTGTTGTTGCAGCTGTTGTTGCTATTGCTATTGCTGCTGTTGTTGTTGTTGTTGTTGTTATTCATCCTTTGCCTATGTTTGCTGTTGACCCTGATTGTTCTCTGCTTCTTCTTCCTCAAAGTACGAAATGTCCCATCTGTCATAGTGCTCATCAGTTTCTTCATTATCCTGCTCATGGAATTTAACATCTCTACTAACAAATATCTTGTGAGTAGAGGGATTAAATAATATGTATGCTTTATATGATGAATAGTACCCTATAAAAGTACATTTGATGGCTTTTGAGTCTAATGTCTTTCTATCTTCCTTTGGTATGTGGGAAAATGCTTTACATCCAAATATTCTTAAGTGTTTTACTGCAGGCTTATATCCATATAAAGCTTCAAAAGGAGTTTTAAACTCAAGACTTCTTGTAGGACTCCTATTTTTTGAATAAACCGCAGTATTCTCTACTTCAGCCCAAAAACCATTTGAAAGATTCTTACCTTTAAGCATACTTCTAACAAATTCCACCATAGTTTTGCTCTTCCTTTCCGTTACTCCATTTTGCTGTGGAGTATGGGGTACTGTAAACTGTTGCAAAATTCCATGATCTTCACAATATCTGATGAGTTCATCATTCCTGTATTCTCCCCCTTGATCAGAGCGGAGAATTTTTATCTATTTCCCCATTTGTCTTTGAATCATATTTTTAAACTTCTTAAAGTATTGAAATGTATGACTCTTCTTACTTCAGAAATACACCCAAGAAAACTTCGTACAGTGATCAATAAACAATAGGAAATACACTGCACCTCCTAATGGTTTTGTCTGCATGGGACCAGAAATGTCTGTGTGCACTAACTCCAGTATATCCCTCTGTTTCTTTTCTACTCTAACAGGGAATTCTTCTCTATGCATTTTTCCTAAAGTACAAGCATCGCAATCATTATGTACTTGCTTTAGCATAGGAAGATCTCTTACCATTTATTTCCTCTGTAGTAACAGTAAATCATTGTAATTGATGTGGCTAAATCTCTGGTGCCAAAGCTCTTCTATAGTTAGGCTCACTGTTGTCAATGCTCGAACTAGTACAGGTCTCACATCCAACTTGTACAGTCCTCTTGTTTGGATTCCTGTAGCAATTATCTTCATTCCATCTAGCAGATCCTTAATGTAACAGTTAGATTTTAAGAATTCAACTTTCAAATCTTGATCTGTAATCATTGATACAAAAATCAAGTTCTTTGTTATGCCAGACACAAACATTACATTAAAATTTGTTTAATATTACCATCAGGTAGAATGACAAAAACTTTCCCACATCCTTTGATTTGATGACTTTTGTCATCTCCTAGGTAAATATGTGTGCCTTCGTTGATCTCTTTAAAATCCTCCAACCAGTGCTTGTTCCATGTCATGTGTGTTGATGCTCCTGAATCTACATACCAGATGTCTGCATCAACATTTTCATCATGATTTGGCATGAACAACCTCAAATTATGCACCTGATCACCATTCACGAGATGACCTACATGTCTCTTTGGCTTCTACTATTCTTCATGATACTTCTTTTTCCTACACTCCCTGGCAATATGACCCAATTTTTCGCAATAAAAACATTTAGTTTTAGAGTAGTTTTTATTCGAATGCATACCTTGGGTCAGATTTGGCCATTTATGTGAACTTGCTCCATTTTTCTGTTGTGGACCTTCTTTCCCTTTGTAGAAGTTCTTCCTCGCCACCAATGCAAGATCGACACTCTGGGGCTTTAGAGTCGATCTCCTCCCTTCTTCCTGCATTAGTATACCTGTCAGCTCTTCAAAATGCGAGATATTTTCTCTAGCATTTATCCCTGTGATGAACATCTGATAATCGTCAGTGACACCATTCATTGTAATGGTCACAAGATCTGTATCATCCATTGTATGACCAATGTCTAATAATTCGGTTTTCATATCCTTAATCCTTGCTACGAATGAAGCAATTGTTTCATTCTCCTCGATCTTCATGGACGGGATCTTACTCTTGAGGAACAAAAGATGATATGAATTTCTGATCTTGTACAATTCCTTCAGAATTCCCTAGATCTCGTTAGCAGACTTACCTTCTATGATGTGTGGTATAATATAGTCTTTCACTGACATCTTTAACATTGCCCTTGCTCTGCTTTCTCATTTCTCCCAATCTGGGACTGTTGCTGATCTAGCCGTGGGCCTTGGCTCATCCCCATTCACAGTCTTCCAAGCACTCTGCGCTTCTAGTAGAGTCTGCATCTTAAACTTCCAAATTGCATAATTAGAACCATCGAGCTTGTTATGCTCGTTCATGCATGCTTCAAATATGTTGTTATTCATCTTGGTGATTTAGAAAAAAAAAATTCACAGGTAAAAGATGCTAAATTTACCCCAGATCTGTGACAGAGATATATCACTATTTTTTGATCTTGCAAAACACACGCAGATCACTGTGGCTTTCTTCTCAGCCTCCAGACAAACTCCTGTTGTCAGCTACATCCTTGTTCTTAGCTTCCCCACTTAGCTTCTATGACAGCTACAACCTTTTTCTTGGCTCCCTCATGTAGTTTCTTTGATTTACATGATCGTCGCAGATATACACCCAATATTCGAGACTGTTGTAGATATTCATCAATTTTCTGAGACGTCATTGCGGATATACGCCCAATATTTGAGACTGTTGCAGTTTTAAATCAATTTTCTGAGACCGTCACAATTGTACACCGAAAAACTGTGACGATCGAAAAATAAAAATTTTGGGAAGTGTAATAGTGCTATTGTCGTGACTATCCACTCAAAACTTGCGACAATTTCAGTTCAAAGAACCACCCACCGGCCAACATACAGGTTCCTCAGCCCTGACGCTTTGATACCATGATAAAAATGGAAATGTTTTTATTAAAATAAAACCCATTGGTCAGCTCTACGAAAGAGAGTCTGAACCAAGAGAGTCTGGCTCTGCAGAATGCTCTCCATTGTTCATCAACATTACACATTAAATAGAATACACGGTTTTAGGGAATTTAGAACAGCATCCTAAGAAATAGAAACTAATTCCTATCCTGAGGCTACGTGAACCAACACTACCTATTCTAGGATATTCTCCATTATCTTCAACACTCCCTTTTAATGGAGAATAGGTTCACATATATGCCTAACATCACCCTAAACATTGGAAACTTAAATTTTCCAAGAGGCTTAGTGAAAATGTCCGCAACATTATCACATGTGTTATAACATTCCAGATGGTATTCTTTACATTGCACTTTCTCCCTTACAAAATGAAATTGAGTATCAATATGTTTAGCGTTTTTGTGAAACACTAGATTTTTGGCCAGCTTGATTGAACCTTGATTGTCGCATCTAATTGTTGTTGCGACTATCTATTCTTCCCCAACATCTTGGAGAAGTCTCTGCAACCAAACTGCCTCGCACGTTGCTGCACACATGGGTTGATACTCTGCTTCTGCTGAGGACAAGGAGACTGTGTTCTGCTTCTTGCTGCTCCAAGTGATCACCCCAGATCCAAGATTGAATGCATAACCTGTTATAGATCTACGATCATCTACATTTCCTACCCAATCTGAATCTGCAAATCCTACAATTCTAACATCAGAAGAGTCAGTGTAAATAATTCCATAATCTATAGTACCTTGTAGATACCTCAAAACATTCTTCGCTGCATTCCAATGGATTTCAAGTGGCTTAGACATAAATTGGCTTAACACGCTGACTGCATATGCCAAATCAGGTCTAGTGGTGGTTAGGTAGATAAGACTCCCAACTAGCTGTAAGTAAAGTGTTGCATCTGCTACTTTTGAGCCATCCTCACACTGCAATTTGATGTTCTGCTGCAATGATACCAGTGCAGACTTACACTGCTCCATTCTAAACTTTTCTAACAGGCCTTTGCTTGATCTCAAACATCTGTAACATCGGCTGCTTGATTTCATCAATTAGACATATAGCATCACCTGTAATTATCAAATCATCTACATACAATGAAATCAACACTGCACACCCTTGTTCATCTTTCATGGTGTAAAGATTAGGGTCATTCTTACTTCTATTGTATCCAGCTTGTAGAAAAAATGAAACAATTTTCTCATACCACGACCTGGGAGCTTGTTTTAGTCCATAGAGTGCTTTCTTCAACCTATAGACTAAATGTTCTTTTCTCTTCTGGACAAACCCTTCTGGTTGCTCTAAATAACCCTCTTCTTTTGGTTCTCCATTTATAACTGTAGACTTTACATCTAATTGGTGCATCATCCAATGTTTCTTGGTAGCTAAAGCAATTAACATTCTGATGGTATTCAATTTAGCTATAGGGGCGAAGGTTTCTTCATAATCTATCCCTTATTTTTGTGTGTACCCCTTTTCAACCAACCTAGCTTTCAGTTTTTCTCTAGTTCCATCTGCATTATTTTCAGTTTATATAACCATTTGCAACCTATGACCTGTTTTCCTCTAGGAAGTTCTACCAATTCCCAAGTGTTTTTTCTAATTATTGAATCATATTCTTGTTCCATGGCTATTTCATTCATTATTTTCATTTTCTTCTTTATAACTAGACGATTCAACCACATTCATCATACTAGTTATAAAAGCATTTTCCCTATATCTTGCAGGCATTTGAGCTTTCCTACCTAATCTCCTGAGTGGTGGGGTGGTGGTTCCAAACCTTATTTCTTCCTGTTGTTGCTGTTGTTGCTATTGTTGTTGTTGCTGCTGTTATTGTTGTTGTTCATCCTCTGCCTTTGTTTGTTGTTGACCCTAATTGTTCTCTGCTTCTTCTTCCTCAAAGTATGGAATTTCCCATCCGTCATAGTGCTCATCAGTTTCTTCATTGTCTTGCTCATGGAATTCAACATCTCTTCTAACAAAGATCTTATGAGTAGAGGGATTAAATAATCTATATGCTTTATATGACGAACAATACCCTATAAAAGTACATTTGGTGGCTTTTGAGTCTAATTTCTTTCTATCTTCCTTTGGCATGTGGGTAAATGCTTTACATCCAAATATTCTTAAGTGTTTTACTATAGGCTTATATCCATATAAAGCTTCAAAAGGAGTTTTAAACTCAAGACTTCTTGTAGGACTCTTATTTTTTAAATAAACCGCAACATTCACTGCTTTAGCCCAAAAACCATTTGAAAGATTCTTACCTTTAAGCATACTTCTAACACATTCCACCAGAGTTCTATTCTTCCTTTCTGTTACTCCATTCTACTGTGGAGTATGGGGTGTTGTAAACTGCTACAAAATTCCATGATCATCATAATATATGATGAGTTCATCTTTCTTGTATTATCCCCCTTGATCAGAGTGGAGAATTTTTGTCTGTTTCCCTATTTGCCTTTCAATCATATTTTTAAACTGCTTAAAGTATTTGAATGTATGACTCTTCTTACTTAAGAAATACACCTAAGAAAACTTTGTACAGTCATCAATAAATAGTAGGGAATACACTGCATCTCCTAATGATTTTGTCTGCATGGGACCACAATGGTCTGTGTGCACTAACTCTAGTATATCCCTCTATTTCTTTTCTACTCTAACAAGGATTTCTTCTCTATGCATTTTTCCTAAAGTACAAGCATCACAATCATTATGTACTTGCTTTAGCATAGGAAGATCTCTTACCATTTCTTTCCTCTGTAGTAACAGCAAATCATTGTAATTGATGTGGCCGAACCTTTGGTGCAAAAGCTCTTCTGTAGTCAGGCTCGCTGCTATCAATTCTTGAACCGGTGTAGGTCTCACATCCAACTTGTACAGTCCTCCTGTTCGGCTTCCTGCAACAATTGTCTTCATTCCATCTAGCAGATCCTTAATGTAATAGTTAGATTTTAAAAATTCAACTTTCAAATCTTGATCTGTAATCATTGATATAGAAATCAACTTCTTTGTTATGCCAGGCACAAACATTACATTATAAATTTGTTTAATATTACTGTGAGGTAGAATGACAGAAACTTTCCCACATCCTTTGATTTGATGACTTCTGTCGTCTCCTAGGTAAATCTTTGTGCCTTCATTGATCTCTTTAAACTCCTCCAGCTAGTGCTTGTTCCTTGTCATGTGTGTTGACACTCATGAATCTACATACCAGATGTCTGCATCAACATTTTCATCACGATCTACCATGAACAACCTCAAATTCTACACCTGATCACCATTCGCGAGATGACCTGCATGTCTCTTTGGCTTCTACTGTTCTTCATGATACTTCTTTTTCCTACACTCCCTGGTAATATGACCCAATTTTCCGCAATAAAAATATTTAGTTTCATAGTAATTTTTATTCAGATGCATACCTTGCGTCTGATTTGGCTATTTATGTGAACTTTCTCCGTTTTGTTGTTGTGGACCTCCTTTCCTTTTATAGAAGTTCTTCCTCACCACCAATGTAAGATCGACACTCTGGGGCTTTAGAGTTGATCTCCTCTCTTCTTCCTGCATCAGTATACTTGTCATCTCTTCAAAATGTGAGATCTTTTCTCTAGCATTTATCCCTGTGATGAACATCTGATAATCGTTAGTGACACCATTCATTGTAACGGTCACAAGATCTGTATCGTCCATTGTATGACCAATGTATGATAATTTGGTTTTCGGATCCTTAATCCTTGCTACGAATGAAGTAATTGTTTCATTCTCCTCCATCTTCATGGACATGATCTTACTCTTGAGGAACAAAAGACGATTTGAATTTCTGATCTCGTACAATTCCTCCAGAATTCCCCAGATCTCGTTAGCTAGCTTAACTTCTCTAATGTGTGGTATAATACAGTCTTTCATTGACATCTTTAACATTGTCCTTGCTTTGCTTTCTCATTTCTCCCAATCCGGGACTGTTGCTAATCCAGCCGCGGGCCTCGGCTCATCCCCATTCACAATTGTTCAAGCACTCTGTGCTTCTGACAGAGTCTGTATCTTAAACTTCCAATTTACATAATTGGAACCATTGAGCTTGTTATTCTTATTCATGCATGCTTTAAATATGTTGTTATTCATCTCGGCGATTTAGAAAAGAAAATTCGATAGGTAAAAGATGTTAAATTTACCCCAGATCTGTGACAGAGACAGATCACTGTTGTTTGATCTCACAACACACGCGCAGATCACCGTGGCTTTCTTCTCAACCTCTAGACAACCTCCTGTTTTCAGCTACAGCCTTGTTCTTGGCTTCCCCACTCAGCTTCTTTGAGAGCTACAACCTTGTTCTTGGCTCCCTCATGCAGTTTCTTTGATTTACACGATCGTCGCAGTATATTCCCAATATCCGAGACTGTCGCAGATGTTCATCAATTTTCTGAGACGTCGTTGCAGATATACGCCAAATATTTGAGACTGTCACAGTTTTACATCAATTTTCTAAGACCGTTGCAGTTGTACACTGAAAAATTGCGACGATTGAAAATTAAAAATTTCAGGAAGTGTAATAGTGCTATCGTCACGACTATCCACTCAAAACTTGTAATGATTTCGGTTCAAAGAACCACCCACTAGCCAACGTAAAGGTTCCTTAGAGCCGACGCTCTGATATCATGATAAAAATGGCAATGTTTGTATTAAAATAAAACCCACTGGTCAGCTCTACGAAAGAGAGTTTGAACCAGGAGAGTCTAGCTCTGCAGAATGCTCTCCATTGTTCATCAACATTACACATTAAATAGAATACATGGTTTTAGGGAAGTCAGAACAACATCCTAAGAAATAGAAACTAATTCCTATCTTGAGGCTACGTGAACCAACTTTACCTATTCTAGGATATTCTCCATTATCTTCAACACTCCCCCTTAATGGACAATGGGTTCACATATATGCCTAACATCTCCCTAAACATTTGAAACTTAACTTTTCTAAGAGACTTAGTGAAAATGTTCGCAACATTATCACATGTGTTACAATATTCCAGATGTATTTCTTTAGATTGCACTTTCTCCCTTACAAAATGAAATTGAGTATCAATATGTTTAGTGTTTTTGCAAAACACCGGATTGTTGGCCAGCTTGATTGAACTTTGATTGTCACATCTGATTGTTGTTGCGAATGTCTGTTCTTCCCCAACATCCTGGAGAAGTCTCCGCAACCAAACCGCCTCGCATGTTGCTGCACACATGGGTTGATACTCTGCTTCTGCTGAGGACAAGGAGACTGTGTTCTGCTTCACGCTGCTCCAAGTGATCACCCCAAATACAAGACTGAAAGCATAACCTGTTATAGATTTGTGATCATCTACATTTCTTGCCCAATCTGAATCTGCAAATCCTACCAATCTAACATCAGAAGAGTCAGTGTAAATAATTCCATAATCTGCAGTACCTTGTAGATACCTCAAAACATTCTTCGCTGCATTCCAATGGATTTCAAGTGGCTTAGACATAAATCGGCTTAACATGTTGATTGCATAAGCCAAACCAGGTCTAGTGGTTGTTAGGTAGATCAGACTCCCAACCAGCTATCTGTAAAGTGTTGCATCCGCCGCTTTTGACCCATCCTCACACTGCAATTTGATGTTCTGCTGCAATGGTACTGGTGCAGACTTACACTAATCCATTCTCGACTTTTCTAATAGGCCTTTGACATACTTTTTTTGAGACAGAAATGTTTGACTTGAATCTCTGTAGATCTCGAGACCTAAACAATATCTGATTTCACTGAGATGCTTCATCTGAAACATCTGTGACATCTGCTGCTTGATTTCATCAATTAGATATATAGCATCACCTGTAATTATCAAATTATCTACATATAATGAAATCAACACTACGCACCCTTGTTCATCTTTCATGGTGTAAAGATTAGGATCATTCTTACTTCTATTGTATCCAGCTTGTAGAAAAAATGAATCAATTTTCTCATACCATGACCTAGGAGCTTGTTTTAGTCCATATAGTGCTTTCTTCAACCTACAGACTAATTGTTCTTTTCCCTTCTGGACAAACCCTTCTGGTTGCTCTAAATAAACCTCTTCTTTCAGTTCTCCATTCAAAAATGTAGACTTTACATCTAGTTGGTGCATCATCCAATGTTTCTTGGTAGCTAAAGAAATTAACATTCTGATGGTATTCAATTTAGCTATAGGGGCGAAGGTTTCTTCATAATCTATACCTTCTTTTTGTGTGTACCCATTTGCAACCAACCTAGCTTTCAGTTTTTCTATAGTTCCATCTGCATTAATTTTCGATTTATATAACCATTTGCAACCTATGACCTGTTTTCCTCTAGGAAGTTCTACCAATTCCTAAGTGTTGTTTTTGATTATTGAATCATATTCCTGTGCCATGGCTATCTTCCATTCATTATTTTCATTTTCTTCTTTATAACTAGATGGTTCAACCACATTCATCATACTAGTTATAAAAGCATTTTCCCTATATCTTGTAGGCATTTGAGCTTTCCTACCTGATCTCCTGAGTGGTGGGGTGGTGCTTTCAAACCTTATTTCTTCCTACTACTACTGCTGTTGCTATTGATGTTGTTACTGTTGTTGCTATTGATGTTGTTGTTGTTGTTCATCTTCTGCCTTTGTTTGTTGCTGACCCTGATTGTTCTCTTCTTCTTCCTCCTCAAAGTACGGAATGTCCCATCCGTCATAGTGCTCATCAGTTTTTTCATTATCCTGCTCATGGAATTTAACATCTCTACTAACAAAGATCTTGTGAGTAGAGGGATTAAAAAATATGTATGCTTTATACGACGAACAATACCCTATAAAAGTACATCTTATGGCTTTTGAGTCTAATTTCTTTCTATCTTCCTTCGGTATGTGGGTAAATGCTTTACATCCAAATATTCTTAAGTGTTTTATTGTAGGCTTATATCCGTATAAAGCTTCAAAAGGAGTTTTAAATTCAAGACTTCTTGTAGGACTCCTATTTTTTAAATAAACCACAGTATTCACTGCTTCAGCCCAAAAACCATTTGAAAGATTCTTAAGGACTCCTATTTTTTAAATAAACCACAGTATCCACTGCTTCAGCCCAAAAACCATTTGAAAGATTCTTACCTTTAAGCATACTTCTAGCACATTCCACTAGTGTTCCGTTCTTCCTTTCTATTACTCCATTCTATAACTACTGCAAAATTCCATGATCTTCAGAATATCTGATGAGTTCATCTTTCCTGTATTCTCCCCCTTGATCAGAGCGGAGAATTTTTATCTATTTCCTTGTTTATCTTTCAATCGTATTTTTAATCTACTTAAAGTATTTGAATATATGACTCTTCTTACTTAAGAAATACACCCAAGAAAACTTCATATAGCCATCAATAAACAGTAGGAAATACACTGCACCTCCTCATGATTTTGTCTACACGGGACCACAAAGGTCTATGTGCACTAACTCCAGTATATCCCTTTGTTTCTTTTCTACTCTAACAGGAAATTATTCTCTATGAATTTTTCCTAAAGTACAAGCATCGCAATCATTATGTACTTGCTTTAGCATAGGAAGATCTCTTACCATTTATTTCCTCTGTAGTAACAACAAATCATTGTAATTGATGTGGACGAATCTCTGGTGCCAAAGCTCTTCTGTAGTTAGGCTTGCTGCTGTCAATGTGTTAGGCCCGTATACTACTACTGTAACCCAATATTGTTATTAGTACAACCCCCTTATTATATTGTTGTACCCATGTGATCCCCATATTGTTATTATTGTGCATAACTCTTTCTTGGAGAATCTAAATTCGATCAGATTGGTGGCATTGTTAAGAGGATACAGAGGGCTACTGCAGGTCAAAATTTTAGAATTGGAAGAGCCGAAATTACAGAGTTATAGTCAATTCAATATCGAGCTCCTAAAATCAAGAAAAGACGATATGAGGAAGTTTGATGGCAAGGATTTGGTAAATTGGATACTTCAGATGGAGCAATATTTTGATCTACATGGTGTACCACTATTACAAAAGGTATGTATTGCATCTTCATATTTAGAACCGGATCAATTTTTATGGTATAAAGGGCTTTGTTATCGTAAACACCTTGTTACGTGGTCAATTTTCACAGAGGAAATGATAGCACATTACGAGGATACAAAGAGCAACACCTTCTTTAGAGAAACACCACAACAATTGGAAAGAGTAAAAGAGCTTTGTTACATAGTGAAAAGTAAAATTATGGCAACAAGTCTACCCCTCACAACTATAATAATGGAAGTGTTGTTTCTCCTAGCCTTCCACAACCTACAAGGGTTACACCACAACAATTGGAAGAGAAAAGAGAAAAAGGGCAATTGTGATAGCAAATGCACTAAAGATCATAAGTGTGATGAGAAGAAATTATTTTACATAGAGTATGAAGAGGAGGAAGAAAAGGATCAAGAAACATCAAAAGAAGAGGATATATGCCAGGACCCAACCCCAGAGAAGAAGAAATGAATCAGACCATATCTGTAAAGAATTGGCAAGAATTACCACTCCTCAAACTCTCAAGATAGAGGGACATATCAAGAAGAAAAAGGAGCAAGAAGTGAAATATCACATCGAGAAAGAAGAAATGAATCCAACCATATATTGTAATTCATTGGTCAGAATTACCACTCCTCAAACTATCAAGATAGAAGGACATAACAAGAAGAAAAATGTTCAAGAAATAACACATCGAGCATCAAGAAATGAATCCAACCATACCTTGCAAAGGATTGGAAGAAATTACCACTCCTCAAACTCTAAAGATAAAAGGAAATATCAAGAAGAAAAAGGTTCAAGCAGTGAAATATCACATCGAGCATCAACAACAAGTTCTCCAACTTTTAAAGGATAGCACCACTTTGGTGCAAAATCGAATGAAACAATAGGTATATCAACATCGTAGTGAAGAATATTTTGATGTAGGTGATTAGGTATTTTTACTGCTACATCTCAAGCAAGATATTTATGAGAAGGAAATGTTTGTAATACTACATGCACTTAAGAAATGACGACCTTGCCGAATGGGAAGACACTTCAAGGTAAAAATGGATCATGATAGTCTTAAATACTTTTTAGAACAGCTATTATCTTTAGAAGAACAGAAAAAGTGTGTCACAAATATGTTGGGTTATGACTTTGACATCATCTATAGAAAATGGAAGCAAAATTTTGTTG
>APFE031564568.1:0-26017 GCA_000404065.3 Pinus taeda
TTCCTCCACCACTTGCACCATTTGTCTATTCTACGCCACTACCTCATCACGCTGCAAGCTCAACTGTTCAATGTTGATGTGTTACTCGCTCATTACCTGGAGCGCGTGACCCTCCCTGGCTCATAGTTCTGCAATAACTCCATCTTACAAAATATAGAGTGTCTCTGGAAGGAGCGCAGCTACATTTAATATGATTCCCTTCAACCCGCTGACCATAGGCGTGTCAGCCTCATTTTCTGTAATGAGTGCTCTATCTAGTAGCACTATGGTGTTGGTCATCCAGGTGCGCAATATTTCCTCGGCCATGGACGTGCCTACTGCGAGGCTAGTTAACACAGTGCTAGCCTGTGGAGTGCGCACCTGCAACTCCTGTATTTGTGCCAGGAGAGCCCCCAACACCATCTGGTGTTCGTCCTTGAACTAACAAAGTGCCTCTACGGTGACATCCCTCACCATATCACCAATTTTGTGTAGACCCCCCACAGTGAGGGTGATCAGGTCGAACGAAGTCTTTGAAGCCTTTGACTTCTTTCGCAGCCCTACCTGCTCTCATGGGCGCAGACATTTTAGCTGAGTGGACGATGTCTACGGGTCCGAACCACCTTACTCTGTATCGGTCTCCAGCTCAGGTGAATGGGACTTCTGTCCTTCGCGCTCTTCTTCTGCTGCTCTTCTGCCAACTTCACAGCATCGTGCGCCGCTGGGACTTAGCTACTGCTGCTTCATTTTTGTGCTTTTGTGCTAATTATGCCATCCACAATTTCTCCTCTTCCTTTTTCCGCAGCACGGTAGAATTCTCTCGTTCCACCACAGAGCTAGCTAGGGCGCACCACTCTGGTGTCCATGACTCAAGGACTACAAAGATGACATCGTCTCTCGCCAGATAGGGTAATTCATGCCATGTATTCGCATGGTCCTTCCATGCCCTGATGCAGATGTAAAGATTTTGATCCATTCATATTCTTATTTTGTCTTTCTACTTCTTCTCTTGTACCACCATCGGGCTTACGCAATTGGATTCCTCCACAGACTCAATGATGCCTACTGGGAGCATCTTGTCTATTTCTATGCGAACCTTCTCCTTTTATTTAAGATTTAAGCAATACGGCCTCTACTTCACTAGCTTCGTGTCAGGTTTTAATGTGATCTGCATTACCACTAAATCTCCAATTATTCCCTTCAAATCTATAAACTTGGTGGGGAATAAGTCCTGACATTCATGGAGTAATTCAACGACCTTATCCACCGTCGCGTCATCCCAGTAGTCTCCAATCTTTATGAATTTAGGTTCTGCTTAGTCTTCACCGATGCGGTTATGTCAGGGTTCTCAATCTGTGGTCCTTGAACCTCACGGTGGTTGTTTGTCTCTGGAATGTTAATTTTCCGCGGATCTTCATCATCTTCTTCTGTAATTACATTATAACATTCCAACATGCAACTTAGCTGAGTAGCCAATTTAGGTTGAATCAATTCTACCGGCTCCTATGGTATCCTAAAGATGGTTGCTTTTACCATAAGTGGAAAGTGGTGACATGGTCACCCAGATCTTCACTAATTTTCCCTTCAAATTTTGCTATATCTGAGGGAAGCTTGGTTGGGACTGAAGGCCAACCCATTTATATCTAATCAGATCATTAGTCAACTTAGAAAGATATTGCAAGTTTAATGTTTCCAAGAAAGGTAGTCGTGGAGGACTCTAAGGATTCCACCCGATGTGGGTGGAATTTCCAACATTCTGAAAACAATGCCCTAGATTTGTGAAGGCACCAAGTTTCCTAAAGTAACTCATAGACCCAACTGAACCGTAAGGATCTCATTGTTGTCTAGAAAAAAATGTGGTTTGACCAACTCTTGCAGAGAAATTTCCGTAGCCCTTAAATTTCCCTCCTAGAGAGGTGTTAAAAGGAGCAGAGAACCCTTGGTAAGGGTTCCATGAATTACCATAGGGAGAAAATTCCAGGAATGAACTGATAGAAGAATATGACATATGCCCCTGTTGGGCGAAATAATATTAATTCTCAGCTCTAAGCCCATTAACTTCAAGGTTAGTCCAACTTTGAAAAGGATTATAACTTTGACCCATAGAGGGAAAAGGTATTGATCCCAAAGATGGTTTGGAAAGTGCTATATGACCACCCCGAAATGGGAAATCCTGAAAAATAAGGTGACCCACTTGCCATGGAAGTCATGGACGTGGAGGGAGCTAATGGAATACTTAATGGAACCGAAGAAATTGCGATGGTCAGCATTCCAAAAGGGAAAAACCAATGCGAGAAGCAAAAGATTGAGTACTCCCACTTGGAGATGGAATGGAAGTAGAGCTAAATATAGCAGTGTTAGGAGTAATGGAAGTTATGGAAATTGTTACTCCTCCTTGTACGGATACAGGAGTCTGCATACTAGTAGCACTCATGGTGGATGCCATGCTTCCAGTAGTGGTCATTGAAGGAAAAGATCAATATAAACCTTAGCTCGAAGGCCTGTTGGTCGGAGTCCCGACATACAATCAAACATTTGGGTGATCAGGAGGAATAGGAGAATTATGAGTCAATAGAGACTCTTGAAGCACTTTGAATAATGTCTTCTCACTAGAAGAGGACTCTAGAAAGAACTGGATTGTTCCTCTCCAACTCTCTACTTATACAAGGTCTATCTTGTGAATCAATAACTCCAACCAAAGGATCAATCTCTGATGCGTTTGCTGCCACTGATTGAAAATCACTAGCAAAATTTCTCCTATGCCTTTGGGGAGAAGGCTCAAGACTCGTAGGTGAAAGCCCACAAAGTCTCCTAGACTGACAAATGGTGAATCAACCACTTTGAATTAATTTTAAGAAATCTAATTAAAGACTCAAAGAAGTTGTAAAGCTAGGCCAACTAGGAGCAAAGAGCACTCTCTAAAATTCCATAAATATGCAATCAAGCAAACTAATCCCAAGTATTTCTACACTCGGTGATGAGGATCGGACACCAAAATATAAGAAAGAGAATACACAAGGACATTTTGAAAATATGTGTGGTAATCATGACCAAGGCCTACAAGCGAAGGTAACATAAACAATTATGCTAACCTTGAGACAACAACCTTTTCCGGTGCAAGCGACCAAGCTTCACAAGGGTACCCTCTAGAAGTACTCATCAATGTGATGTAATGTCTACCCTAGTTGCCACGAGATTCCCCTATGCACCCACCTATGTGATCCCTAGGAAAGGCAACTATGGGCACCAACTAATATCAAAAGTTGGGTCGGTGGGATCCAACAAGTAGGAGAGGGGGTATCTCTCTTCCTTGTCTTCACTCTCCCTCATGCTTAACTCCCAGTCATAGAGCTTTCCCGGTATTTCCAACAATATTGGCTTTCGCTCGTTATTAAACTTCTATGTTTGATAGTTTGAGTGGCCTTGGAGAGTTAACTCTCCACTCACCTATTCCAAGGTCCTAATGAACCTAAACTTGTTGGTGTTCGTTAATGAAAAAATAGAAAATCTCTAGTTCTTTTTATTAGATCGCTTGATTTTAGAGGTAAAAAAAAAAACAATAGAAACTTAACTATATGCATGCAGTTATTTTCTTTTGATGAACAGGGATTTCTACTTGGGTTCTACGAAAAACTTATATACGCATAATATTTTTCTTTTCTTTTCTAAAACACTACACACTAAAAATCTAAAAATATTAAGAATTACTATGATGAAAACTATCAGAATGCAAATCTAAAAGACAATACAAGATCATAAAAACGCTCATACTATAAGAAAATGTGCTTCTTAATAGAGTCAATAAGCCAACTTGATAATGAAGAGGGCACAAATTTTAAAAACAAATTTCCTTGAAAAGCAAGCAAAACAAAATGAAAAGATCACAATTGCTCAACAAATAAAACAAACTCAATTCCATGCACATATCTTACTCATGTGATAAAGGGTTCCTTGTAGAAGTTTGATCTTGTGGTATAGGTCCAAGGCAAGTTCTCCTATGTGGAAACATTGTTTAAGGTCAAAGCATAAGGATAACAATTTTGTAGATATTGAGTTGTACACATAGACATAGCCATAGAAGTAGCTTGTAGCTTGTGAGTCCATTGTTGTCAACCCAAAACAATGTTATATTAATAGTGTAGTACTTAAGGCATGAGATTCTATCCGCATAATATTTATTGGGAAATGAGACTCTTTTTTTCTCTATATTAGACCTTAATTACATGCATGTATCCTACTCCCATGGTAGAGGTTTCATATAGATGCCTTGTCTCATGGTATATGTCCCCATTCATGGATGAGTCTTTCACAACAACTCCTTTCCAATCCAAAACACATTTTGGAAGAGGGGGTCTTGACATAGTTCCAATCGAGGTAGTTTATTAATGGAACTAACCAATATAGTTTGTCTATAAAACATGTTTTGGGAAATAATACCCTTTCCCTAAGGTGTCAAGCCTCATAATAAAGATTGTATTATATTAAATCCAATTAAAGAACCTATTTTTATGGTCTAGGGCCCCATGTACAACCTATGAACTACATAAGCATTACCTTTAGGCTTTAGCCCTATAATTTGGTCTCAAATCAAGTTCTAGATGAGGAGCCCATTTACCAATATAATAAACTTTAGAATGAAAACCATATCATAGTCTTAGAATAAGTATCCATTGGAAGATATCACTCTTCTCTCACAAGTTTGAAAATTATATATATAATAGATTTTTCTCTCAATAGAAATTTATGTATACCTCCTTTAATCACTCTTAAATTTGTTTATGATTACCCTTTTGTAAAAAATAAATGAAAATTAGACATACCTAGTTTAATCACTCTTAAATTGGCTTATAATTATCCTTTTGTAAAATGTAAATTATAAACTTGTTTTTTAATCAAAGTTATACTCTGATTTTTAAACCTATAATAATTTGAATAACAACATTACGGTAATCTCAATTACATCTCCGAATTAATAAAAACTATGCCTTTTTTAATAACCCTACTAAAAATGAGAAGTGGTTGTCTTGCTCTTTTGGTAAACCTATAAAGGTGATTTTTGAAAATTATTGGTTTTTATTCACTTGAGTGTCTATCAAGTGATCGCTTGTGGTAGCCGACTCCTCGAAAAGAGGCCACACAGCAACATTGTACAACGTCGTATATAAGTGAAAGTCAAAAGTAAAATACACCCGGCAAAGATTTCACATTCGATCAATAGAATGGATACTGCGAACTTCGTAATGGATTCTGAAAGTAATAGCGAATTTCCAAAAGAGTATGTTGATGCAGTGTTAAGAGGATTTGCTTATGATCCAATTCGTTTACCGCTTATTGAAGACTCTGCTCAGAAAGTTTACAACTGTAGGACATTGGAGAATATTTGGGATGCGAAGCACGATGAAGCCGGCAGCCCATTCACCCGCCAGCCCTTCGATATTAGACATGCAATTCCCCAGTCTGAACTGAGGCAACAGATGAAACATTACATACTCCACAACACAAGCTCAGCACTAAGGCTACAGAGACTAGAGGTCATTCCCGACTATACTAGGATCCTTAGCGAAAGAGAGATGAAAAATCTGTTGGAGCAATTGGTTAGTGATTATCAACGTCTAGTTAACGAGCATTATATCAACGGAAACGGAACTGTGGCAGAGGTTTAATCTTGTTCGTCTATATTGCCAGTACAGGGCAGAAAATAGGAGCTTCTTTTCTGTGCTGGGAGGATACTCAAAATACTTGTCACGAATAGTAGATCAACGGCTATTTATTCTGTGTCTTGATTGCTACTATATGTATGATGATGCCCCGGAAGTGTGCAAAGAAGTAGCCAAAATTGTGGATATCATGGGTTTTAGAGACAACGAATTGTCGATGTTACCTAAAGACTTTTTATGGGCGCTAGTATACATTCTCTCCATCCTTGCTCAACTATGCAATTATCCGAAAATTAAGAGAATGGTGTTGAGAATTTATCGTCGGATGCTTTATGACGGCAGCGTCGATTACAACATTGTTTTCTCTTCTGGCGCACTTGAATTTGCTCTAGATATGTTAGGAAGACGGAGAGTAAATGCTCTCGATACGTTGGACACAGGGGGGCAGGATGCTCTCGATACGTTAGACACAGGGGGACAGGATGCTCTCGATAGGTTAGACACAGGGAGAGAGAATGCTGAGATATCTAATGAGGACTTATACAACGGATCGGCGCTCCTCAGAATTGGGTGGCAAAAACAGCAGAATCTCTACTACTCAGACTTTCGTTGCGTTGAAGTTGTGGTGGACGTAGTAAATCTTTGCATTTCTCGTCTGGAGGGCATTCACCATGGCGGCCAGGCCATCTCTACATCTGAAGAAGAAGACGTTGAGAATATTAATTTAATAAGAGTATCTCTTGGTCGAGGGCTCTTCTTAATAGATTCCTTACTGGGATCCCCGTTCTTCCGTTATTATTCCAAAGCCAGGCTGCAAGAGTTAGGTATGGTAAGCGTGATTGTCCGAATGGTGAAGCTTGTGGCTGGGGACTTCAAATACCTTTGGTCATCTCATCTGCAACATGCTATAAACATTATGGGTGAACTTCATGATGCTGGTGCTCCAAGAAGGGACGAGGTGGTCCAAGTCTTTGGGGATTTTCTGAGAAGCGATATTGTGGATCTGTGTTATCCACGTGTTATAGGCTCGCTGCGACAACTTGTATCGCAATATTCATCCGCCTCTAATTAAACGTGCAGTACTTAGCATCTTTTATTTGTTTCGTGGTCTACTGTAGTCTTAGCATCGTTTATTTGTTTTGTCGCCTGCCGTTGTCTTCTCCACCACTCGTTTTCTATATTACTTCTTCAACTTATCACTTCATGATATACGTGAAACTTAAAACCTTACCTTGGGATTTGTGAAATTTATCCTGGTTCTAAAGGATGGTTATAGAGTAAGCATTTTATTCTACTTATAAACATTTGAAAAATGTTTAGGAATTAAAATGAAATAAGGTATATAAGGTAGGGGGAGTTGTTGAATTAAATGATTTTGTTTTGTTTGGGTTTAGGAAATGGTATCATTATTTGTGTTTTTCTTAAATATATATATTTTTTCCAAATAGTTATATTCCTAATATATTTATTTTTTGTGTGGTGTTTTAAAACATTTGTACATTATTTTTATTAATAGTTATAAAATTTATTGAGTGTTATTTACGTTTTTGTTTTGTTTTGGTTTATCAAATTTATCATTATGTCTTTTTTCATTATATATTTATGTTTTTATTATTGGTATTATTAAACAATTAAAAATAGGTTTGAATGGACAAAATAAATATCTTTATATATAAATGTTTTTTATAAGTTATTGGTGTATTTTCTTTATTATTATTGTTGTGCGGTATAGAAGCCCACTGTTGTTATTGATGTGCCCTTACATTATTATTGTTATGTGTGGATCTATCTTTTCTTCTTTTGCATAACATTTGGTTAAAGCTTTGATTCTATGGTTTTGTTGGAATTTTCCTTATGATTTTTTTAGGAAAGTGAAGCTACAATTAGTGGAAGTGAAGCTACAATTGAAAGAGATGTTAGATATAGGATACACTTGACCCAAGATATTGCACTCATTATCCTCAACACTATTTGTCTCGAAGAAGGATGACTCATTATGGTTGTGTATTGAATATATATAACTAAATAAATCTACAATGACTAAAAAATACAGGCTTTCAATGTTTATGACTTATTTGACTAGCTAAAAGCAGTTGTAGTGTTCTCCAAAATATATTTCAGGTTTGGATACCATGAAGTTTAGATTAAAAATGAAGATATTCCGATAACAACCTTCACGATGAGGTATGGCCACTATGAGTTTGTAGTGGTTCCATTTGGCTTTCTGAATGCACAGTCCACATTCATGTGTTTAACCAATAAGCCAAAATACAAGCCCACTAATGATGGTATGTTATAGTTCAAGACAAAAAAGTATGTGTCTCATGTAGTTGGTTTAAAGAAACTCATCATGGATCAGTTTCAAAAATGACCTTACTTTGGTCAATTGAGTTATTAGAAGATGAGAACATGCATAAAGAAAATGTATTATTTTCTAAGTGTGAAAAAGGAAGGTTCTGACTACATCGCCCAATGTCTAGTGTGCCAACAAGTTAAAGTAGGATGTAGGAACTAGCAGGATTAATACAACTAATCCCTATTCCAAAATTTGAGTTAGAAGTTATATTTATGGATTGTCTTATAAGATTACCAAAAATAGTGAAAACAACATCACACTTTTATGGTGGTAGTGGAAAAATTGAGTAAGGAAGGTCATTTTATTTTTTTCAACTCCACTTGTAAAGCCATAGATATAGCTCAAATATCCATGAAGGAAAATTCAAATTTATGGTGTACCTATGATGATTGTGTTAGATAGTGATACCATGCTCACTTCCAATTTTTGGAAGCAATTATTTGCTAGTTTTGGAACCCATATAACTTTTAGTACTTCATATCATCCCCAAACAAATGGAAAACCTAAAAGAGTAAAACAAATTTTGGAGAATATGCTAAGAACAAATTTTCGAGAATATGCTAAGAACGTAAGTCATGCAATAGCCAAAGAGGTAGGAATATTTTCTCCCATTAGTGGATTTTGCATAAAATAAGTGGCATTAGGAATCATTGAAGATGATCCCTTTTAAGGTATTTTATGGTAAAAAATGTACCACTCCTATCAGTTAGGATGATGCAATGAATAAAGTAGTGCTTAGACCTCACATGTTGAAATAAATGGAGCAGGAAGTGACCAAGATCAAGAAAAATTAAGGGAAGTGTACGATAATCAAAAGATTTATGCAGACCAACAAACTATGCACAAAGAATTCTAAGTGAGAGATCTTGTGTATCTCCACATTACAGCATGTAAGAGCTCACTAAAAGAAAGGTCTTTTGCTATGTTATCATCTAGATTTTGTAGACCATTTGATATTTTGAAAATAGTAGGGTCAATCGCATATAGATTACCCTTGTCACCCAAAATGAACACAAAATAAATATCTTTATATATATATGCTTTTTATAAGGTATTAGTGTATTTTCTTTATTGTTATTGTTGTTCCATATAGAAGCACACTATTGTTATTGATGTTTCCTTATATTATTATTGTTATGTATGCATTTATTATATTGTGACCCCTTCAAGGCTAATTTTCAAGTAGTGGATTTATATTTTCTTCTTTTTCATAACATTTGGTATTAAAGCTTTGATTCTATGGTTTTGTTGGAATTTTTGTTATGATTTTTTTTAGGAAAGTGAAGTTACAATGCGTGGAAGTGAAGCTACAATTGAAGAGATGTTGGATATAGGATACATTTGACCCAATATATTGCACTCGTTATCTCCAACACTATTTGTCTCGAAGAAGGATGGCTCATTATGGTTGTGTTATCAAACTAGCTCACAAAAAGATAGAAAAGATAGCTCAATGCCTTAGAATTCAACCTCTTCGAGGGATCAACCTACTTTACATTACATAAATGAAAAATTCTTGGATGATACAAATGAAGAGACTTCCTTTATAAATATAAGAGTCTAAGGGATCATCATATAATAGAGCCAACATAACAATAATAATGTAAGGGCACAATAATAACAATAGTGGGCTTCTATGGGGCACAATAGTAACAATATGGGGACTACATGGGTACAACAATATAATAAGGGGGTTGTACTAATAACAATAAGGGGTTACACTAGTAGTATAGGGGCCTAACATGTCCCTCTCCTTAAAAACGTGTTGTCCTCAATGCTTGAATAGTTCTTGATGCTTCTGTATAAAATTCTTGTCCTCCTGTGTGTAATCTTCAGCAGTTAAGTTCTTCCACTTGATGAGATACTCTGAAATTGATCGATTTCATAGATGTCAAGTTCTTGTTTTTGTGATTGCTCCATTGCTCCAGGTTCCAATATGATATTTCCTACATGCAATATTGTTTGAATTGGGATCTTCTACAACTTTTGAAAGAATGGCCATACTTCTTCGTTCTTATTCCATGCATCCCTTGCTTCATTTATCCAATTTGGTTGGATAATTGAAATAGCACAAAACAATGCTTCCACATCCTCATCCTTTATTGACAGTACATCTTCAAAACAATTTGCTTCCCTTTTCTATAGATGATGTCAAAGTCATAACCCAACATATTTGTGACCCATTTTTTCTGTTCTTCTAAAGATAATAGTTGTTCTAAAAAGTATTTAAGACTATCATGATCCATTTTTACCTTCAAGTGTCTTCCCATTCGGTAAGTTCGTCATTTCTTAAGTGCATGTAGTATTGCCAATATTTCCTTCTCATAAATAGCTTGCTTGAGATGTAGCAGTAAAAATACTCAATCACCTACATCAAAACATGTTTCACTACAATGTTGATCTACCTGTTGTTTCATTTGATTTTGCAACAAAGTGGCGTTATCCTTTAAAAGTTGGAGAGCTTGTTGTTGATGCTCGATGTGAGCTTTCATTGCTTGAACCTTTTTCTTCTTGATATGTCCTTATATCTTGAGAGTTTGAGTGGTAATTCTTTCCAATGCTTTACAAGATATGGTCGAATTCATTTCTTCTTTCTCTAGGATTGGTTCTGGGCACATATCCTCTTCTTTCGATGTTTCTTGATCCTTTTCTTCCTCCTCTTCATACTCTATGTAAAATAATTTCTTCTCAGCACACTTATGACCTTTAGTGCATTTGCTCTCACAATTGTAACAAAGACCTTTTTCCCTTTTTTCTTCCAATTGTTGTGGTGTAACCCTTGTAGGCCGTGGAAGGTTAGGAGAAACAACAATTCCATATTTATAGTTGTGAGGTGTCAACTTCCTTGTTGCCATAATTTTACTTTCCACTATGTAACAAAGCCTTTTTACTGTTTCCAATTTTTTTGGTGTTGCTCTAAAGAAGGTGTTTCTCTTTGTATCCTCATAATGTGCTATCATTTCCTCTGTGAAAATTGACCATGTAACAAGTTTTTTATGAGAACAAATCCCTTTATACCATAAAAATTCATCTCGTTCTAAATATGAAGATGCAATACATACCTTTTGTAACAGTGGTACACCATGTAGATCAAAATATTGCTCCATCTGAAGTACCCAATTTATCGAATCCAGGGAAAATTTTAAGAACCCCCCCCCTAAATTTATATGTATAATAAATGGGCGAATCTCCATGGTATATAGGAAAAATGGAAGGCGATTTTATCAATAATATAATATGTATATATAATTTTTTGCGAATCTCTCACGAGGCATGGCGAATATTTTACTCAATTATAAAATGTTGTAAGATCTTGGTAAGTCTTTCACTAAATAATAAAACTTTCTAAGGTCCTAGTGAATCTTAGCTTGTGAATTCTTAGAGATTTTTTTGAAAACGTATAAAACAATATATGACAAGAGCCACATGGTGGCAATATCACTGTTTTTTTTTGGACATTTCCACGACATGGAACTTGTTTATAAAATTATAAAAAAGCCAACCAAGTCCCTTATAATATGCAGGTAAGCTTATAATATAGTGTGATACATCTACTATGCTTGTCTTCATTCAAGTGTCATAGTTTCTATACTTAACATTATGAATCACAACTCTCTCAGAACTCAACTCCATAGTGTAATTAAAACCTTTTGAGATTGAATTTGACAACTCTATAAAAATGATTAGTGAAATATAAGATTTTGTTAATGAGCCCACTAATTATCACTGTTAAACAATCAATCTAGACTATGAAGTCTTCCATCTCAATCACAATCGCGCTCATGATCAAGGGAGTGCGACCACCTGGCCTGACATAATGGCACTTGTTACACAGTAAAATGTCACTGTCACCTTGTCAGTCTCCCTACTATGTCTTAAAATCACATTCACCATACTTATGCTCTCTGAAATGGCTAAAAACCCTCTTTGCCTAACTTAATTGGATCATCGCGACTGTTCCTAAAATAAACGCCCTGACTGGCGGGTGATAGTTTAACTGGTACGCTGCCAGCGCGGAAGCACACGTGTTTTCCGCGCTGGTCGAATTTCACAGACAGCGCGCCCTCCGTTTGTGTCACTGAGCGCTGACCAAACTTCTCCTGTGTTTGAGTTGCGATATCAGCGCGCTAGCCCAGTTTTGCACCCACGCTGATCCTGTTTAGGCGAGTTTGTTCTAACAACCAGCCTTCCAGATGACTCCAGACTTGGCTGTTAGCATTGTAAAGGTCGCCATCCTTTCTCTGGCATGTATGTTCGCCTGGTCACCCACTTTTCTTGGGGGAAAGCTCATCCTTTACCTATTCATGGAGACTCCTTCTCCTTTATAAGCCTCCACCATTGCCCATGAGAAGCTAGTTTGGAAGATATAGACTTTGATAGAGGAATTCTTAATACATTAGTGCTGCTCTTTGTAGGCATTTGGTGTGTTGTGTGAGGATTGCTTTAATGCTTGAGGAAGGTTATGAGTTTGTTGCCTTGTATGTGAGAGAGAGACCCCTTTGACTTGGGAGATCTACTTCAAAGGTGAATGCTTGGAAGACATGCTGGCTAGACCCTCTAGAGAATGACTCAGCGTGAGGACTTTGGTTGTACCTTACTCTATTTTCTGATTAATAAAGATAGATGACTACTGTTATGGTTCAATTCCCATTTGTCTTATGAATAATCAATGTGAATTATATCTTTCCTGACTGATATATAGTGGTTGTTAGTAGATTTTACGCTTGTGTTTGTTCTCTCTTTGCTTGTGCAGGTGTCCGTCCGCAAGGATAGTGGAGGATTGTGATCGGCTGGGGCGAAGGAGTGAGAGGATCATCTCTTCATCAAACATAGCGTTGGAATCAATGTAGGTGTTATTTACCCACTTGTTAATTACAACTAGGAACCTGCAGAGTAGCATTGTTTGATTGTTGCTAGACCCATTTTGGGCTAGTAGAGATCGCCTCTATCCGTAGAGGGGATTTACCTCTCCAACAATTTGGCGACTCTACTGGGGAGCTTTCTTGTCTCTTTGTAGTTCACCCTTGTTTTTGATTTGATTATTTCTTTATTGTCAAAGTTTGGGGATTGATCTGCTGTTGATTGGTTTCCTGGTTCATCCTGGGAACTGCTTTAATTGTCTTGAAAGCCTGTTGCCTTGGTTTGGGGATTTTTGGTTCGATTTTCATTTTTTTTTAGCCTCAGCGCGTTTTATTTCAGAAGAGGTGTGTTGATATCGCACAGTTGCTTCTTTGTTCTCCCTGTCATCGTGTTTATACATTTAACAGTCGTGCTGACCCTGTTTTCGGGCCAGCGCCCTTTATCCGTGTCCTTCCGCACTGACAACGCAAAGTTGCTACAGGCGCTTCTTTGTCATCGCTTTGTTGCTGAGGGGTCACCCGCGCTGATCCTGTAAAATTCTTTTTTGTCCAAATTGGCTTCCCAAACCTCTTGGTTTGGCTGTTGCCTGCTTTTTCACTTGGCTTTTGACTTGTTTTATTTTGTTTTAACTGTGACACGCTCGCTTGCGAAGCCTTGTTCCGTGACGGTTCGTTTGTTGCTTGTTTTCGGTTTTTGCAAAGCCTTCCTTTTTGCTTTCGTTGCTTCGTTTTCATTTTGTCTTGACTTTTGCGATTACTGAAGTGTGTCGAATCGTTGTTTGCCTAGTTTTGAGCTTATCCTTTGGGTGTTCGCTTTTCTCCATTGATTTCACACTCAAACCCTAGGGCATCTAGTGGCCGTGTGTGTGTCAAGCCTCCTATTTGGGATCTTGTGTTCTTGATTGACCAACCAACTTCGTTTTTGTCCTCACATTTCGTTTGGTGATTGTCGAAAGTGTTTGATTGTGTTCCAAGTGATTTGCTTTCCTCCTTTGAATTCCTCGGTGTCTTGTTGAGCTTAGATCACGTAGCTCATAAGCCTTTGTTTTCCTTTGATTTGGGAAACTGGTTTTAGTGCCTTGGGAATTGTCTTGTGTTTGCATTGAGTGATTTTACTTTTTCACTTAGTGTTGCTATCTCTCTAATTCATTTTTAAAAGCACTTTTGTGTCATTGAAAAGAAAAGCAAACTAGTGTCTTTTGCATTTAATAGTTGAAAGGAAAAGAACATTTCGTTGTTTTGTGTCTTCAAAAGAAAAGTTTCATTTCCTTGCTGTTAGTTGCATTAGGTTGCGTGATTGCTTGAATTCGTTTTGTTTGATTGAAAGATTCTTAACCCTCTTATAGTTAGAATTCATCAAACAAAATGATGATCTTTGGCATATAGTTGCATTTAGGTGTTTTTGAGAGATCATACGATAGCACCTAAAACTAAAACCTAATTCAAGATCAACCGTAAAATAAACCAAATTTATCTAAAAACGCATTGGAACTTAACGTGAATATCTAGAGGTCTAGGCTAGAGACGGGTTCTAGCGTCTTTAAACCTAGTAGCTTACTGTTGAGTGGTTGGGTGATTCCTCCACGGTGAAACGATAAGTACTAGTACGGGTTGGGCTCCCACGTACCGTTGCGTATATATGGGGAGACTCCATTAGGCTTGCATCATTTATCCATAGGAAGTCGAGTCTGTCGCCTTGTGAGCCGTAACTCACCGAACACAGCATTCGGGAAGATTGACTGCAGTACGTAAAGTCCTTGGTTCTCATATGGTTGCCAAGGCGTATATAGCAGTTTTACGGGTTACTTGGTAAACCTTTTTGCTTAGAATCTCCAGAGCAGTCACTTTTGATCCTTTTCAGACTCTCTAAAAGAAAAGGTGTAAGTGAGCGTCTTATCATTTCGTGCTCATTAAACATTCGACGTAGATAGAGTCATCTTTTCGTCCTTTTCTCGACTCTCGAAACATGAAAAGGTCAAGTTCAGTTCCTGTGTCTTAAAATTCATTTGGCCACGATAACATTACCCGGTTAGATTTTGTGTGCATTTAGTTTTGAGTAGTTTTTATCGTTAGCTTATTTAGGGTCTTTGTTTGGTCATCCTGGCGGATCCATCAACTCTGTCCTCGATCCCAAGTGAAGAAGAGTTTCCATCTTCTGTTTCCCCTGAAACTCTGGTCTGTGATACTCTTTCCATTGTCCTGAGCATCCAGCCGTTGAATTCTCGAGCTCCAGAGGAAGATTTATACGAGTTCTTTTACAACCCTATTTGGGAGCCCTCTAACAAGGATTAGCCTGCCACTCTGTCGGTGCTCCATCTTCGATGGCTTCATCCGATATGGGTGACGCTTCTCCAGTGTCTAGTGGCCCGTCCGTTATGTCGAGTATAGATTCTCCCATTGCGGCAACATCCCCTATCATCTCTACACCTTACACTGTTACGTCTTCGGGTGTCATGGTAGCAGGGCGTTATAGGTCATTGCGGGATGCTATGAACTCGGCAGTCTCCTTTTCCGTTTGGGGTCAAAACATCATCCCTACCACAGGACCATTTGTTTCCCAAGCCCCTCATTCTGCTGTTATAGCAGTCCCCACCAACCCGACCGTTTGTGTCGCGGCGTCAACTCCAGTTGTGAGTATGGTCACAGCTTCATCTGCTGTCACTTCTACCGCTGGCCCATCTCGAGGTCCAACGCAGAGTGGTGAACCGTCTCCTTCTTCTAGAGTTGTGCACCCCGTAAGTGGTGCTCCTCCTGCTTCCGAGTATATGACAGAAGAGGAGGCATATTTCGAATACTTGCATAATGTCCAAAACTTGGATGGTCAAGGCCCGTACTATGATGCCGAGAATCATTATTTGTACACCTCCTTGCCCCAAATTCCTTATGATGAAATTTCCGTTCCATTGAACATGGATTGGGGCACCACTGGGTATGGTGGCAGCCAATACTATCCAGGACAAGGACAGCAAGGACCACCTTACCAGGGTCAACAGCCTTACGTGCAGCCTAATTATGCGCAGCAGTATACAGGTCAAAATTACCCAGGTCAGCAGGGAGGCCCACAAGGACAACCTCATCGAGGACAACCTTTGGTCTCTAGTGGTCCGGCGTTTACATTTCTTGGGAAACTTCAGGAAACCCAGGACAACCCAATGCCCAACAAGGTCAACCAGGTACTCAACAAGGCTACCCTTTGGGGCAACCTTACGGGAACCAGGGACAACCCCAGAGGAAACAAGGTTGACCCGTAAACCAGTAAAGAAACCCTTCTGGGCAAGGGGGCCAGCCTTACGTGCAGCAAGGTTGGCCTACCACTCAGCAACCCTCTGGTCACCAGGGACAAACTTCAGTCGCGCAGGGGCGCCCTCTCAACCAGCAAGCTCGACCTTTTGGGCAAGCGGTGCCGCCCCCAATCCGGCCAAGACAACCCTCTGGCCAGACGGCTCAGCATGCGGGCGGGTACCAATCCCGACCTCCTCTTTCAGGTGGGTTTCAATCCCAACATCCATATCAAGGCGGGTATCAATCCCAGCCTCCGTATTTAGGTGAGTACCAATCCCAACCTCCGTACTCAGGCGGGTATCAATCCCAGCCTCCGTACTCTGGCGGGTATCAAGCCTAGCCTCCCTATTCGGGTGGGTACCAATCCCAACCCCAGCATTCAGGTGGGTATCAATCCCATCAGATGCCGCCTGGTTCATAGGCTCAGTACGGATACCAGCAACCCCAGGGACAGAATCCTTATATCCCTTATCAGAATTACCAACAGCCACAGGGTAATCCTCAATCGAATTATCAACAACCTGTTGGCCAATATGGTAACCAATGGGGTGCTGGGGGGCAGAATCAGCAACCTGGTTCCGGAAACAACCCCTATGGACAAAATCCTTCTGGACAGGGCCCTTACGGACCTGGTCCATTGGGACAAGGACAATGGGGGAAACCTGGAGCTGGGTGGAATTCTGGTTCCACCTCGTATCCGCCGCAAATGTCATTTAATCCTCAGTTATCATTTCTAGCCACGTTGGAACTGCCCGATGTGTCGAACTTGACGAATGATCCCATTCTACACGACCCACAGTGGCCGCTAGTTCCAACTAAAATTCCGAGTAACTGTCCCAAATTTGATGGGAAGGCCGGAGAAGACCCTCAGGCTCATGTCATGACGTATCACTTATGGTGTTCATCGAATTCATGGCTCGATGATTCAATCCAACTTCACCTCTTTCAGAGGACCCTCGCTGGTTCAGTAGCAAAATGGTACATTGAATTGTCCCGTGCATCTTTCCATGATTTCAATTCACTGGCTATGGCATTTTTAAATCACTTTTAGTTACCCATTCGGTATGAGACGAGGACTCATCTCCTTACGTCTCTTAAGCAGGACACTGCTACACACATCTCCGATCATATTCATGAATGGAGAAGACATCGCAGGTTAATCAAGTTCTGGATACCTGATTTCCTCCTCATTGACTGGTTTACTACCTCCTTTATCCCCAAGATTGCGCGGGACATTGCTATGGGGGCATGCGTAACTGAAGAGCAAGCGGTCGCGCGTGCTCACTACCTAGACTTAGTCTATTCTCAATCTGGTACTTTGTATGATTATTTGCCAGACGCCCCTAGGCCCGGCACATCCAAGGCTCCACCCAAACCATCTGTTGATGGAGTCATTAGCTCTGTAGGCCAGGCCTCTAAAAAGTCATCCAACCCTGGGAAGCAGAAATCAAGTTCACCCAACGAGAACTCTTCCCAGGGCATTGTTATTTCCGGTAACACTTACGAGGTGAATGCCTTCCACGATAGGAAAAGCCTCGAAAGGCAAGAAAAAGGAGAAAGGGAAAGGGAAGAATAAGCCCGATCAACCCAAGCAGGAATCATCTAAACCTCCTGGTGAGGAAGGAGCTAAGCGCAAGCCTAAGTATCCTTGCCTCATTTGTGAGGAAGACCACTATACTAAGGACTGCCCTAGGCGGGCCGAAGTTAGTCGGTTGTTGAAAGGTGTGGAAGGGATCCCTGCTGTTTTGAAAGAACCCTTTCCCTCTCAGCAAACCTAGATGGTACCTGATCCTTCTTCCTCCTCTCCTTTCGGTTCCTAGGTCTTCATGGCTGGAACTATTCCTATTCATGTATCAACTCGAGCTAAGGATTATCCGTCGTCCGCCGGGAAGGAGCCAGAAGTTCCCTCAAGTGCTCCTCCGTCCAGCTCTGGTCCTCTCCATATTGAGAGACCGAGTGCCGAGACGACAATCCAACCCCCTCCCAAAGGGGTACTCAGGAGGTCTTCCTATAACCCGAATTCTCGTGCTGCCGAGCACTATAGCATCGTGGAGGACTTAGCGCAGGCTCCGTCTGCCATGTCCGTATTAGAGGTCCTTCAGAGCTGCCCCCCCCAGAGGAAGTCCCTGCTATCAGCCATCGGTGGCATAGACCCAGCGGACTCGGATTTAATCACTTTCGATCTCGAGAGTCATGTGCCGCGACTGCCTCATCAGATAGCTTTCCTCATACAAGTCGTCATCAATTCTAAAACGATCCATCGTACAGTCATTAATGAGGGCGCCTCGACCTGCATCATGTCTGTTGCATGTTGGAAAGCCATCGGGTCTCCGACGTTGAGTCAGTCCCCGACGACCTTGGAAGCATTCGACGGGAGAGAGTCTCGACCGTATGGTATCCTTCAACGGCTACCGATTACCTTAGAAGGGAAGACCATAGAAGTTGAAGTTGAAGTTGTAGATGCAAGTCTTACCTACAACCTTCTTCTGGGCCGAAGCTGGACGTACGCTATGCGTGTTGTGGCTTCGTCTCTCTTCCGTGTCATTCGTTTTCCCCATCAAGGGAAAATTGTCACGGTTGATCAACTCTTGTTTTTCGCTTCCTCTTCTGAGGGAAACCTACCCTTCGTTGAGCATACCTCAGTTCCTTATGAAAATGTGGGAGTCAGGCTCTTTAAAGAACCCGCCCTTATGGGTGTTTTTTCCCTCCCACCTCCCAACTTCGCCTCGATCTCGATGATCTCGGTTCGTTCTGATCCCTAGATTATTCCTTCCATTGACCAGATAGAACCTTGGGGCGAGGAGATGCCGTTGAGCCCAGCTGAGCTCAACTACATTGAAATTGTCGCTGCATCGGCTTCTCATGATGAACCCACCGTCTCGAGTGGGGCGCTTGACTCAGATGATTTTCCCCTTGGTTAGGAGAATACACCTCCTCGGATCCATTGAAGGAAACATTTCCTTCCGATGAGGCTATTATAGAGACCATGTCTCTGGATGAACAATCATGGTTCCCTCTTCACCACCGTTCTTCCTTTCTCCCTACCTCCCAGGAAACTTTACTATGTCTTGCGCAGTTTGCTTCATGTCTCCCTTCTCAACCCCTTCAGACGCCCATTTAGATTTATCACACATCGTCCGAAGGTAATTTAGGGAACATCACGCAGACTCAACCAATCGATATCTCTGTCAAGGCAGGGATTGTCGAGAATATTTACATAGGAGTGACCTGCACTCCGGAGGAGATTTAGGTTTATATCGCTCTTTTTCGCGAATTTCGCGATGTTTTTGCATGGTCATATGAAGAAATGCCCGGCATTGACCCGTCTATAGTCGTGCACGAGATACCAACGTATCCCGGGGCCAAACCTGTTTGCCAGCGTTTGCGCCCTGTGCACCCCCGCAAGGCGGCAGCCATCAAGGCAGAAGTGGAAAAGCTTCTTAAGGCAGGATTTATCTATCCTATCCCACTGACAAAATGGGTTTCAAACATTGTCCCTGTCGATAAAAAGCAGGGCACCATTCGTGTCTGCGTTGACTACCGTGATATCAACCGAGCATGTCCAAAGGACAACTACCCCACTCCATTCATTGACCAACTCATCGATGAGTGCGCAGGTAGCGAGATTTATTCATTCATGGACGGTTTTTCTGGCTACAACCAGATTAACATTGCTCCGGCAGATCAACATAAGACAACCTTCATCTGTCCCTGGGGCACCTTTGCTTATAAAAAGCTCCCCTTCGGCCTCAAAAATGCCGGTGCTACTTTTCAGCGTGCGATGTCGTATGCTTTTCATGATATAAGACACATCGTACAGCCGTATCTGGATGACCTCCCGCCTCATTCAGCTAACCGTGCCGACCATCCATCGCACCTCCGCGAAATGTTTCTTCGTTGCAGACACTATAATATTCATTTGAATCCACGCAAATGTGTCTTCTGCATGGAATCAGGCCGACTACTCGGGATTATCGTCTCCCGAGAGGGCATCCGTCTGGATCCTCTAAAAGTCGAAGCGATCGTGAATCTTTCTCCCCCTGCAACTTTGCGGCAATTACAAAGTCTGCAGGGAAAAGCAAATTTTCTAAGACGATTTATACCAAACTATGCCGAAGTGGCAAAGGGTTTCACCCGGTTACTGAAGCGTGACACCCCATTCCAATGGGATGCCATAGCCGAGGAGTCATTTTCTCATCTTAAAACACTCCTGGTCTCTGCCCCTTTGTTGTAGCCTCCGAATTATCACCGTGATTATACGCTCTATTTGGCTACTGCTGATACTACTATCGGCATGGTTTTCGTTCAAGACGACGATCATGGCATCGAGCATGTTATCTATTATCTTAGTCGCAACTTATTAGACACGGAAACTCGGTATGCATATGTCGAGAAGTTGGCCCTCGCCGCGGTTTGCGCTGTCCAACGGTTCCGCCACTACATTCTGTTGCGCACCACTACAATGATTTCAGATTGCAACCCCATGACATATATTCTCTCACGACAATTGCTGGGGGGCAAGTACTCAAAGTGGATCATGATCCTCCAAGAGTTCGACTTGGAATTTACTGCAGCCAAGTCTAAAAAATCGCTTGTTTTTGCTGAACTGCTATGCTCCTTGCCATCCACCGCTGCTTCCTTGCAGATCGAGGAATCGATTCCAGATGAAACTCTGTTCCTGATCAGCACCCTCGACCCATGGTATGGGGACATCATCGTCTATTTGCAGACGTCCTCCTTCCGCCCCGAGACTTCGAAAGATGCTCGCCGACGGATCCGTCACCAAGCTCAGCTGTATCGCATAATTGGGGACACCCTATAACGCCTCGGAGTTGATTTAGTCCTTCGTTGGTGTCTCACCTTCGAAGAAGCGGAAAGAGTTCTAAATGACTGCCACTCCGGCGCTTGTGGCGGTCACATGTCTGGATACGCTACCGCACAAAAAATCCTTCGCGCTGGCTATTTTTGGCCTTCCATCTTTAAGGACTGCATTCTTATCGTCCGCTCATGCCATGAATGCCAGATCTATCAGCGGAAGATGCGTGCTCCTGCTGCCCCTCTGCACCCCGTAGTGACCGTTGGCCCCTTTGCTAAGTGGGGCATCGATTATGTGACATGTAACCCTCGCTCGGCCGGGGGGCACGGTTACATCATTGTTGCTTTCGATTACTTTACAAAATGGACCGAGGTGATGTCCACATTGTCTGAAGATGGTCACACGGCGGCGCAGTTTATTTTCAATCACGTTATTGCTCGGTTTGGAGTTCCACAAGCCATTGTCACTGATCACGGAAAGCATTTCCGCAATCACATGATGGTCGAATTACCAACCCAACTTGGACTTAGGCATGATAGTTCATCTCCATACTATCCTCAGGCCAACGGTCGGGTTGAAGCCGTGAACAAAGTCTTGGTCACGATGCTTCAGAGAACTGTCGGCATGCACAAGTCTAATTGGCATTTGATGTTTTTTTCCGCATTGTGGGCCTACCGAACCTCAGTGAAGAATGCCACCGGCTTCACCCCTTTTCAGTTAGTATATGGGTTGGAGGCAACCCTTCCAATTGAGTGCGAGATTCCTTCGCTAAAATTAGCCGTCGAGTTACTTCCTGAGACTACTCCTGCAGAAGAGCGGCTTCTCTACCTGGAAAGACTAGATGAGACACGTCGTCTAGCCTCCCTTTCTATAGAAGCTCAAAAGAAGCGAGTGAAAACTCACTTCGACAACTCAGTTAATCCTCGCTCTTTCGTTGAAGGTGACTTGGTCCTGCTCTACGATCAGGCTAATGATAAGCTTGGAGCAGGCAAACTCGAGCCAATGTGGCACGGGCCCTACATTGTAAAAAGAGTTCTACAAAAAGGTGCCTACGAGCTGATTGACTACGAAGGCAATCCCCTGGACCAGCCCCGTAATGGGTTATATCTTAAAAAATATTACGCCTGAGTCCAGGCACTCTCTCATTTATTTTTACATGCATATGCATTTTCAAGTGTGTTTTGTGTGTGTGCGTCCTTGTTTTGATTTTTGTCTTAGTGAGCCGGCGTGATCGCTGCTTATTGTGTCTTTTGCTTCTGAACAGATGTCTGGATCACCTTACGTTGGTTTCGCTGATGGTGCTTCCCGCAGCACTCGCAATCTGTCGTCTGCGGCATGGGTGATCTACTATCCTCATGGTGAGTTGGTAGACATTCAAGGTGTGTGTCTAGGTTGCACGACAAACAATGTAGCTGAATATAGTGCTGTAATTGAACTATTAGCCGAGGCGATTAACCTCGGAATCCGCTCGTTGCTTGTAAACTTGGATTCACAGCTTGTAGTTCATCAACTCAATGGGCAATATTCCGTCAGAGACCATCGCATATTAAGGTTATATTTATGTGTTAAGTTATTGGAAAGAAATTTTGATTACATTACTTATCATCACATTCCAAGAAGACTTGATGTTGTAACTGATGCATTGGCTAACTATGTATTAGACAGACATTTGTGAAACATGTAAATTCATAAACATAAGAAGCATAAGGTACAATAAAACACCATGTATATATATATATATCGGGTGGCGCACTAAGGCGCTCAAAAAATAAGTGTATGTGTCTCAAGTGCTCTCAGTACATCTGAGACATATGTCTCTCAAAATAACAACAGTGGAAATGAAACCTAGGCGACTACTGTGGTGGGTCATGCTCTCTATAGACCGCCGTCGCTCGTGCCACCCGCCTCAACAAGCGGTGCATCCTGGGTTCCACACCCACTGTATGAACCTGTGCAGCTAAGGGGACCTCCTCGATCCCCTGGTAGTCTGGGATCCCTACTAGCAACCCCTCCAGGTTGCGGATCACCGTCTCCGCCTGGTCACCTCCCGCGGGAGCCAAAGCCAAGGCGCCAGCACCCTGATCTGCGCTCCGCGCCTTTGGAGCTAGGCCGAGGGGTCTCACAGGTCCAACATCTGCACAGTAAGAGCATATATCAAGACATGTACATGAAAAATACAAAAACATCATATAAAAAAAAAAAAAAAAAATCAAGTGTCATACCTCCGTCATCCCACTGCTCCCCCGCAAGTAGCGGCATATCCGGGTCTCCTCGGAAGTCGATACCGGCATACGGCCAGTCCTCGACGAAGATGACCTGGCTCTCTAGCCACTCTCTGAAACAGAGGCCCCATGACACTGATCATCCACCACCTCCGCGAGGCATGACTCGAGACCACTTAGTGGCCCTCGTCTCCCACGCATTGTGTGGCGGGTCTAACACCATGGCCTGTAGCCGGAGGGCCGGCACCCGCTTGAACATCAGTGGGAGCAAAAGAGAACCATAACCGAATTGCTTCGACTCTCCGCGTCGGCAGTTGTTCAATTGTCTCTTCATGTTGTTCTTCACAGCAGCCGCCCAGTTAAAGATCATGGGCTCCAAGCAATCTAGAGCAAACAAGAGATTGGCCTTTGAGGCCTCATGGTTCGCCAGGCTCCCCGCTGCCCGCATGACCAGAAAAAGGATAGTACGGAGAACTATGTTGGCACGCTCACCGACGCCCACCGATGGGATACTGCATTTCCCACTCCGTGTCTTGACCGCCTGTGGGCAAACACGAGCCATCAACCGATCTAGCGTTTCGCCGCTAGGACGCTGCCCCTCCAGGATGGGTACCGGGCCTCGGCGAGACAACCCAGTCAAAAAATAGATATCAGTGGAGTCGAACTCAATGTCTCGACCCCGGATGGTGAATTTCCCATCCACTGGGTTCCATGCCCTGATCAATAGCTCCAGCAAGTCTGGTTGGGCTCTCAGTCTCGGAGTAAGGAAAAACTTCAGCAAACCGCATGCCCGCATTGCATTGCGGCATCCGGCATCGGCAAAGGCGGCAACATCCTCGTTATCATGGTCCCTCTCCTGCCAAGTAAATGCCATAGTGCCCTGCAAAAGCACCCAAGACTCATTTAGAAGTTTGCATGTGGAAGAAAGTAATTAAATTTAAAAAATTAATATGTCTCGGCGCTAGCGCGAATGTTTCTAAAACAGTCGCGCTGGAAATGGCCGCCCTGTGCATTTTTCACTGGGTCAGCGCGGAAGGACATGGGTTTTCCGCGCTGACCCAGAATGGGTTACGTGTTGGAAAGCCCGATCAGCGCGGACCCGATAGGGAAATCCGCGCTGACCGAGAGCGCTCCAACGCGCAAAGAATTTGGCCAAATGGCCAAATCCTACGGTGGATCTGCATGAAAACATAACCAAAATGAAAGGCAGGGCAGAGGAAACTACCTGAAAAATGGTCGGAAATCAGCGTCCGGATGAGGAAGAATCAGCTCCGTCAACCTTGTAGTAATTTCACGTTCTCCAGAGCTCCAATGGTAAAATGGTAAAAATGGTTTTACAAACCTCCTATTTATAGTAAAATTTCTAAATTTGGTCAAAATTCCTTATAAATGTGGGTTTTTCACTATGATTTTGCCATGAACTCATCTAGATGTGGTAAATTATGTCTATTTTATTATGATTTTTCGATGTATCGAACAGGTTTATGCGGGTATTTGCCGTGTGCAGGTCCTCGAAACCAGCATGGTCGCGGTGGATTCCTATACACTTGGTTCCAAAAAATGTCGTCGTTAAGATCTTTTCCGACACAAAACGAGAAAAGATTGCCGAGCCCCCTCTCAGCTCGTTTAAAGGAACGAGAGGCGGTCGTTTTAAAGCTCTTTTTCGATCGTTTAAAATAACAAAGATTGTTGGGCGTTTGTCGTTTCGCGCTTGTTATTGGTTCTAAAACAACGTGGTATCGATCGCTTTTTACTTTTTCGGGTCGATGTCACTATTTACGAAAAGTACTCCTCGGTCGTAATGATTGGGCGGTTCTTTTGAGCATTGTTTTATACTTTTTCGGGCTCGAGAGACACAACTTTACGAAAAAGCACCCCCCTGGAGTTTCCTTTTCAGCTGTCTTTTCAAACTCTCTAAACATGAAAAGACGTCGAGTTCTTCCTTTTTCAGGCTCGTTAAAATTAAATGACATCGGGCTTCGTCAAAATGACGCCCTCCAAGCACATGCTATCCCCGTCAAGCTTGTCATCCAAAAAATAATTGGGGTACTCGCCAGAAATGGTGGGGGAAATAAAGGAACCGTAATCGTCGTCATCGGCAGTATGTCGCTCTTGAACATGGCACTGTTTGCATTCGTGTCTGGGTGGGGACATCTCATCTCGCTTCACTTTTTCCTCCATGGGTTTGGGTTATTCTATTTGGCCACTCATCTGCTCATTGTCCTTTCATTACGACCTCTGATCATTTGACCCCCAAATGCTGCCAAATCCGTCGCTGTGCCGCTGATATGTTCAAGAGAAGTTGACCTCTGCAAGTATAACCTCCCTATGATATTTCACACAAAACAAACTTGTCTCTTCCCGTCTCGCGTCGATGATGTGGGAAACATTATGGCCCACCTTCGATAAAGATCACTTCCTGTCGACTTCAGTTCATTATCCAGGAGTGACCTAGAGACTCCCTTCAGGTACCTTGGGGCCTGCATGCCTTAATCGCAGGTTCTTCGTGTTCGACGCGAGGTTTTCATCATTGGCCTTCGATCGAATGACTCCACGGGTGTTCGACATCGGATCATTCATTCACATTCCGTGGATTGTACCTATAGTACCTTGAGGACCATCGTCATCATTGGTGGCCCCTCTCGCATCTGTTAACAGCTCTCATCATTGGCTGGTAATCAGACGACGTTTAAGCATGTTCGACTTCGACACATATATTCACATGTTTGAACTTGTACTTTGTTCGGGTTTGGATGGAGCGCAAGACCCTGGTTCTAGCCCATTGTGGACCAGGTTGCGATTTTGTGGGACATCATTACATGACTCATTGATGGATGGTTGCGACC
>APFE031564569.1:0-11959 GCA_000404065.3 Pinus taeda
GGCGAGGAAAGTTTGAGAAGGTAAGTGGGCTCTTGAGAAGTTACAAGTGAATAGATTAGCTTTTGTGAAGGAATTGTTTGTTACAAACATGTCAAGTGATTGTGTAAACTGTGACTACGCTGACAAGAACCACTACACATATGTTTTCTTTTAGTATCAATTTCTTATCAATCTCTCTTCATTTTCATTTTAAAATTTCGTGTCATTTGTCACGATTTCAAATTTAGCTACATCTGAGCTCATTCGATTTTGTGTTGTTTTGTTTCAAAGTAAAAAGGGCTTCCAGATGGATGGTATTGTGGAGACCGCTTATGAAATGGGGTTTTGAGTTATATGTAGTAGTTATAAGTTTCATTTCCATGGTTTCGAAATGATATGATAATTGAATGTATTTTGATTTGATGTGAACATGCATGGTGGAAATTCATCTATGGAGAATGAATGCAAGTGTGGCCCCAACTGCCAGTGCGGTTCTTGCAGCTACCACACCTGATTCAAAATATAGTCTCTTCAATGGTGGTTTGCAATACGGGTGTTATGAGTCCAATATAATCTCTTCAGTAATAGTTGTCTCTCCAATTGGAGTGTAATAAGTCCAGTATGTTCCACCAGGCATGATGTTACTATACTAGGAATTTTAAATAGAGACTCAATTTACATAGGTTTGGGATTTTTAGTGTCGCTTGTATTGTTCGTGGCATGCCAATTACTATGCTACTCACCTTAAGCCATCTTTGATGCTTTTGGAAAAAAAATTCTCTGGTTTGTATTGCAGGGTGAACCATATGGGGAATTCCAATTATTTAATTGAGGGAAACTATTAATTGCGTTGATGTTTAGGTGCGCGGAATTTCCTTATGGGGAAGTTCATTTTTCGGAGTTCCTCTACACAATGATTCTTTGGCACAATGAAATTCAAAGTGGTGGTATCTACAAAGGATACTACGTATAAAAATTATTTGGAAGTTTGAGATCTTAACATTAATCTTTATATAATAATAATATGTGCCATACTTAATTTTTTTTTTAATACAATTTATTAATTGTATGTTTCAATCGTACATATACTGTAATTTATGGTTGTTATTAATGATAAAACTTTTGAACCAAAATTCCCTTTTAGATAACACTTAGGCATGGTTGATTAAATGGTCCATATGATATTGCGTAGGGATTTGTTGAACTTCTTTTGGTACATTTCGTGGTTATAACATCTTTGTACTCGTAAAACGACACTCTTGGGTCGTAGTGACACACACTACACTCGTTGCACTTGGGGAATGTGTATAAAGTGATGTTTTCATGTATAGTCATCATTGTTCAAGTATATTTAAGTTTTCTTGAGGAGTTTGTATGTGTCGTGCGTGGTTCTATGTCTAAACTCATCATGTTCACCCCTCACCTCATATTTCAGACTTCGACAAGTATTTGGCTTCAAAGTAAACTCATTAAGGCGAAGAGCACAAAAGCACACTATAAAGCCTTTATGGGGAATCCTTCATTTTTTGGAAGAGAACCATGCACCCTCCAAGGGCACAAGGCTCAAAATAATGGGTTTTCTACTCAAAATCTCAATAAAGCTTTGTATCCCACCTCTAAGATGACGTAGCAAATGAGGCATAGAATTATTTCGTATATTTAATGAATTAAGGATCATGGATCCTCCAATTTCTTTCCAACAAATTTTAATGTTGAATCTTGAATTTCACATTGTCAATAATTCTAGAACTCTCTACATTTAGAGTTATAGTATTTCTAGTGAATTAATTCCCTTACTCTTTCTAGAAAATGTCTTCACAAATATTATTCATTAGAAACGAATGACACAAAACAATTTAACCTATTCTAAACAAAATAAGTGGTATGATAAAGTCAAACAACTATTGCAATAAAGAAATTCATAGAAGTAAGATATAAGTTTTGCTTCTCTATTCCTAGAACTACAAATGAACTTCACTTCCAATACCAAGTTTGTAGGTAAATCGCAAAAAAAAGGTGTGACAATCTACAAAGTTCCAAAATATATTATGTTCATGAAAACTAATTCAATGATATTTTACTAAAATCACAACTCCTTGGGTCTATTTCAGAGACAATGGAATCCAAAATATGTATCATGCATAGCCAAAGTGCTAAATATGTAACCATTTCATGCGTTGCAAAATTTTCATGAAACTAATTTAGGGATATTTTAACCAAACTTCCTACTCTTTGGGTTATTTCAAACAACTAAACATGAAAATAAGTACCATCAGGTAAGACATACTAAGGTGGTTTTTTTTATTATTAGTTTTTTCCTTGTTTTCAATTTCCTGTTGGGCATAACTAGAGGGCTCAACATGTAAACATTTCTTCTACTTTGAGAGAAAAATATTTTGTTCTTTTTCCCAATAACAAGTATAGGGTGCTAAGGAAAACAACTCAAAAATAAAAAAGAACCCAAAAGAAGAAAATAAAGGATTCATCTAAAGATGCTGAGAACTACTTGTATATACAACGCAAAAAGATATTTATGATTACCATAAGTTGTAGGTAAAAGTAGTTGTGACAATTTAGAATAGGTTCTCTTCAACTCAGTGTCAAATTCGATGGTGAAATGATTAAACAAATAAATTCAAAAGATAAACCATGTATGCAACTCTAGACAAAACAAAAGAACATTTTATCATTTTGCTTCACTGCAACACATTAACTTTTGAAGATGACAAGATAACAAAATTCCAAAAGAATGATTCCAAGTTATGCCATGTAAGGGATATATGTAGTCATGACATAAAATGTTTGCTACAGGTAATCAATGATGAACGATAAAAGTTGTGAGAAATCACTAAGCATTGTACTTTATCTATATAGTAAAAGGTTTGAAATTATTTGTAATCTATCATGCCTCAATATTGTAGAGTACCAACCTGATAACATTTTATGCAATTATATTTGTTACTATGACTTTTTATAAATTATAAGCGAAATAATTAATTATTGAAAAATGTTGTGTTACGCTAATAATGTAGCTTAGTTGTTCATTTTTGTTCAAAATGAGATACTCCAAATAGAATTTTGAATTAATGAACCTACCAAAAAATAGGAAAATACTATCAAACAAGAAATTGACCACCATCCCCCAAAAAATAGGAAAATACTATCAAACAAGACATTGACCACCATCCAACATGGTCACGCATACACAAGGCTTACCATTACCAAAACTGGACCTAGATCCACAATATATACCAACACCAACAATCTTCCTATAGCCAAAGTTGCTCAATTCCTTGACATCAATGTCTACAATGAACATTAAGTATTAGAATAGTTTGCATGAATATTAAATAGGAACATGCAATCAAGCAAAATTAATATTTTAGTTTAAGCACTTGTAAGGTTGATGGTGATATACATACTCAAGAAAACTATTAAGCACATATGATTGAATAAAAAAGTGGGTAGGAAAAAGAAATCGTAAATTTCAAAAAGCCATATCAAATTCAGACATTGAGAATAGTAGCCATGCAAAAGAAGAAAAACACTGAAAGCTTGCTTGCCTACTAAAAATTTGTGAAGCCTTCTGTAATTTGCATATCTTATTAAGAAATTAAAAATAAAAATAAAATGTTTCTCAATAGACTAACTATAAAAATAAAAAAACAGTGATAATTGACTAAATAATAATTAACTAATATATACATATATATACTTCTTTATTGGCAAGATGTGTGTTTGAGATTTAAAAAAGTACGAGTAGAAGGAAAAAAAATAAACAACAAAAAAATCAAAATCAAATATAGAAAGTGCGAGAAATGAAATAAAAAAAAAACAAAAGCATCAACCCATCCTTTTATGCAAAAAGAGAAAAGCGCACGAATTGAAATTTAGAAAGAAGGGAAGAGAGAGCAGGGATTTTCTCAACTATTGTAGAGGAAGTGGAAGTAGATGCGGGAAAAATCTTTAGCCGTTGAACGGAGTTGGGGAATTGAATTTCTATATATATATATATACATATTGAGTCTTATCTAGTCTGCTATGCTTTGAGTTTGGGTTTGTCTGTGTCTAGGTCGAGTTTGAGTTGGTCGATCATGTTATATATGTGTGGGTATGGGGTGTGGGTATGGGCAGTGGAGTTTTTTAACATTTTTTTGGGGCTCATTAATTATCTCCCAGAAATGGTATGAACATATATTTGGGCTCATCGATTATCTCTCTAAGAATTGTATTGGTGTAACCCAACCCAAAAGGCCTACACTTTACACTTTACACGCGGAAGGAAAATGTATACGTGGCAAATAAAAATCTTAACTCTGTTTGTCCGTGGGATTTTTATGTGACTTGGTAGCTGGAGAGTTAATGCCTGCAGTAAATATATGTACTCCGTCTCAAGACTGCTCCCGCTTGCCCTTCGCGCCTTAACCCTTGTTCATTATGGCATGTTCTGGATTGTTCATTCGTTATTTCCGCTCTGAGGTTATCTGTTCTGGTCGAGGGTTTCTGGGTTTCTTCTGTAGAATGCTATATACTCTGCTCTGTTGGTATGTGCAACACTTTGTGCGGGCAAACTCGGCCCCTCCTCTATTCAACCTGCTGCAATTTGAATGGAAATGGCGTTTGGTTTTGATGGCTATTCAGCTTGCATCCGTGGTTTGACCTCGGTGAGTATTTATGTTCTTTCCTTCCTTACATGCGCGGATTTCTTAAGGTATTTGTTAAGCACTTGTTTCTGGTAGTTATATCTTGCTGTCTGTGTGTATCTCGTGGTTCTTGGTCGAGGTTTTCTAGCCGTTTCTGGAAATCACTGTGGTTTTGCTGTGTTTTTTTGGAACCTTGTTGTCTCTGGTTCGAATCTAGTTGGGTATTATCTGCTTGCTATTGGTTGGGTCTCTGACAGTGCGGCACTGTATTTGCCTTCGAGCACAGGACTTTTGGGGCGCGCGTCCTTCGTTTGGATTAGGTAAATACTCTTGTCCCTGTTTCAATATTGCTCGGCTTCTCTTTCTGGAACTAACCCACTTTGTCCCTCTGGTCTACAGTCACCCAAATTCTTCAGTATGTCACACGGTTGTATTCGGCTTCGCTCTCCCAAGTAATTTCACTGTATTTCTAATGCTCCAAAGGCGTTCACACTTTTTCTTCGAATTCCCCTCACTGCTTTCGTTGTAATGTGGATGGGTTGATGTTTGCAAGTCACTGTTGGCAACCTGGGCAGCGTATCCTCCAGTATTTAGCTTGTACAGTCGCTTATTTTCTTGGGTAGGCCTCAATCCCAAACGTCTGGTTGTAGTTTTGCTTAATGTTAAGGTTTTGTGATCTTGCTCAAGTCCTTCGGTCACTGTATGAGTTTAACTTGGTTGTATTTCTTTCGTTTGCTCCTGTATTAAGTTTTACAAGAGATGGGAGTTGTTTTCGGTTGGTTTTGTCAAACCCTAGTTCAGGGTTTTCTGGTTTATAAAGTTTTTCCGACTATATGTCGTACTTTACTCTATGTATGGTAGCAGACTTTTTTTTTTCAATGGAGTCGTTCTGGATTTAACAATAGTCACTGTATTTGTGGTCCTTTGACTTTATAAAATGAAATTTATGAAAGGAAAAGAAAATATACAACGTCCTTACCTCTTTGCATTTGTATTCTGCCTCTATTCTGTGATTGCTCTTTATGACTTCGAACACTAGAAATGGTTGACTCTTGTACGCAATTTCTTCACCTTTGATTTCTGGGTGTTATATGTCGATATTCCTATTCGACTGTGTGTGAAAAAAATGTTAAATAAATGTATGGTTGTCTGTCATTTGCGACTGTAGATTAATGAGACTTCATCCGGTTGTTTAATATTTGACTGTGATTCATATTTGAATGCTTGCAACAAAAATGTGATAAATATTATTTGTATTGTAGTTTATCAGGCCGTAAGGAAAAAAAATTCATTTAGGCAAATATTAATAAAGATGTTACACATGGACAAATAACTTTCTTTTTTGAATGCTTCTGACTGTCTCTATTTCTCTTCTCCTATCATTCAACTGAACCCTCTCCTCTTACATTTGATTTGTTTATATTTCTCTATTTTCAGTTGATCTTTACAGTTAATCCAACTGATATAGAATATGGTTACATAAATACTATTTTTGTTAGTAATTATAATCACTTGGCACTTCAAGGCTTGGAGGAACAGTTGGTTCTTATTTCCCTAATTTAACGGACCATTCCTTAACTAATAACTAAGCTACAGTAATTCTAACTGAAGTAAAAAGAGATGTCTAAATTCACTGACTCTGTAAAACAAACTAAAATAAAAATTATTACAGTAATAATTTAAACAATCCAATCGATCAATATCCTTTGAACCTGGTTGGATTTTTTCCCAATTGCGGTGAATTGGATGCTCCTGCATCAGGCTCTCGGGGTGAAAAGAGATCATGACTCCGGTTCATGAGCTCCTCGACTCACGTTCCTGTTTGTCCAATCTGCCTGGCGTCAAGCCATGAGATGTCCTCAATCGGACGGTTCTTCCACTTTACGAGGTACTGAAAATAATTTTTCCGTTGAGTACGTCTAACTACCTGAGTTTCGAGGATGCCTTTGATCTCAGGGGGTTGGACATAAGGCATCTGTCTTTTCCAAGTTTCTCCGTCTTCCTGGGTGTTCTGCATGGATTGTCCGGGTCCCTCTTTCTTTTCCTCCATCAGATCACCTGTATACGGAAACAGATCTGCCACATTGAAGATAGGTGAAATGCCTATTCCAGGTGGTAGTTGTATTTCGTAGGCATTTGCCGAAAATTTTCGCAAGATCTTACAAGGTCCTATCTTTTTGTACTTTAGGTTATCGTACATACCCTTAGGGAAACGTTCCTTACGCAAGTGTACTAGGACTTCGTCCCCCACCTCAAAATGAACTTCTCTTCTCTTTAGATCTGCATGTTGTTTATATTATGAGTTGCTGTCCTGTAATTTTGCTTTCACCTGTTCATGTAAATCCCTCATTGCATTAGCAAAATCTTCTCCACTCGCACTCCGTCGTTCCTGTAAACCAAGATCTCAAAGTTCATGCACTCCACGAGGGTGCATGCCATATAGGATCTGAAAGGAACTGAGACCCGTGCTACGATTTGGCGAATGGTTGTAAGCAAACTCTGCTTGCGCTAGCACTCTGTCCCACATACGTGAATTCTCCCCGACTAAGTTTCGTAACAAGTTTCCCAAACTTCTGTTCACAACCTCTGCCTGCCCGTCGGTTTGCGGGTGGTAATAAGAACTGTAGCTTAATTGGGTGTTCATTTTTTTCCATAAGGTACGCCAAAAATGTCCCGTGAACTTCACGTCCATGTCCGATAGGATGGTTGTTGGTAACCCGTGTAGCCTGACAATCTCATTAAAAAACAAGTGGGCCACATGAGTGGCGTCACTAGTTTTCTGACAAGGTATGAAATGTGCCATTGTTGAGAAACGATCCACCACTACCATCATTGAATCATAACCTTTCTGCGTTTTTGGCAGTCCCAAAACAAAATCTAGGCTAACCGAATCCCAAGGTCTGCCTGGAACAGGTAATGGCGTATATAATCATGTGTCCTTGCTGTGTCCCCTCACTAATTGACACACCTTACACTTCATCACAAAACATTGTACGTCTCGTTGCATTCTTGGCCAAAAATAGAAATGACTAAGTTTCTCCAAGGTTTTATCTATACCGAAGTGTCCAGCCAAACCCACGCTGTTTTTTTTGCGAATAATGTTCTCCCTCATGGAACAATTGGGGATACACAATTGTCCTCCCTTAAATAGCAATTTTTCCTGTATATTCTAATCTAACCAAGGACTATTACCCCTTATCAAAGGGTTCTGGCACTCCTCATAGGCTTCTCTGAAATCTTTATCTGTTTTGTAAAGATCTCGTAAATGTTCAAAACCCAAAACCTGTACATCACTCTCCTCCAAAAGTAGAGCTTTTCTACTTAATGCGTCGACCACCTTATTTTCTTGTCCACTAATATGTTTCAGCACAAAATTAAAACTCTATAAGTACTCCACCCATTTGGTATGTTTATGATTGAGTTTGTGCTGTTGCATTACATATTGCAATGCAGAATTGTCTGAAAATAGCACGAACTCGTTCCCTAACAAATAATGCCTCCAGTGTCTTAAAGCCTGTACCACTGCGACAAATTCTTTGTCATATGAGGAGTACTTCTACCTACTCTCATTCATCTTTTCGCTGAAAAATGCTACAGGCCTGTCCTCCTGACTGAGTACAGCCCCGATCGCTGCTCCGCTAGCATCACAACGTAACTGAAATAATTTCTAAAAATCTCGTAGCCTGAGAATCGGCCTTTCCGTAATCTTCCTTTTCAATAGTTGAAAAAAATTTTCTTCTGCTTCTGTCCATCGAAAAGGTTGGCTGGCCTTTTTCATGGTCTCTAACATAGGAGCACAAATTCCGCTAAAATTCTTAGTAAACTTTCTCTAGAAACTTGCCAATCCATGGAAACTACGTACCTCAAATAAAATTTTCGGTGACGGCCAATTTACTATTGCTGTTATCTTTTCCGGATCCATTTTTAATTTGTTTTCTACTGTCACAAATCCCAAATAAATTAATTCTCTTTGCAGAAACGTACATTTCTTTAAATTTATTAATAACTTGTTCTGCTGTAGTTTTTCCAACACTTTGCACACATGCCAGAAGTGTTCTTCTTTCGTCTTGCTGAAAATAAGGATGTCATCTAAATAAACTATTACAAATTCCCCAATATACTCCTTCAACATCTCATTCATGAGCCTCATGAATGTGTTGGGTGCATTGCTCAACTCGAATGGCATAACCAGCCATTCATATAATCCCTCATTTGTTTTAAAAGTTGTCTTCCACTCGTCTCCTTCTCGTATCCGAATATGGTGATATCCGCTTTTTAAGTCTATTTTTGAGAAGTAAGCTGCCCACTTAAAAAGTCCATCATATCATCCATACGCGGTAACGAAAATCTGTACCGGATGGTGATTTTATTGATGGCCCTAGAATCGGTGCACATCCACCACTCTCCTCCCTTCTTGGTGGCGAGGACTGTTGGCACAACACATGGGCTCAAACTTTCTCTGATTAAACCTTTGTCCAATAGTTCTTGCACCTATTTCCTGATTTCCTCATTATCCTTGGGGCTCATTCGATAGGCTTCTTTATTTGGTAAGTTGGCTTCGGGTATAAAGTTAATATGGTGGCTGATACTCCGCTTGGGGGGTAACTTGTCTCGCAAGTCGTCCACTACAATATCTGCAAATTCTTCCAACATTTGCTGTATTTCCACGGGTAAATCTGTTATCTCTGTATGTAAGAGGACTGTCCTTATCTTTTTGACTACAACATAACTTATTTCACTATTCTCAACCTGTTTTAAAAACTCTTTTCCGCTCATTAGCAATGCTTTGGTTTCGTTTGCTTCAGCTGTTTCCTTCTCTTCTCTAATAGGCACAAGGGTATGCCTGACCCCATCTTTCTCGAACTTATAACAGTTCATCACTCTATCGTGTGTCACCTTCCTATCATATTGCCAAGGCCTGCCCAGTAATATGTGACATACGTCCATCGGCATGATGTCACAAATAATTTTATCCTTATATCGACCTATTTGAAATTCAACCTCACTTTGCTCGTCCACCAGTAACTGGTGCCCCTTTTGTAACCATGAAACTCTATACGGACTGGGGTGTTTTAAATGCTTCAGCCCCAACTTTTCCACCATTTCCATGGATACCAAATTGTCCGTACTTCCACTGTCGATTATCATCTTACAACACTTACCATGTGATTTGCAAATTTTCCTGAACAGAGCTTTCTGATGCGTCTGTTCGACACTCTCATCAACTGGTTTCAGTAATACCTTATGCAACAATAAGCTTCTCCCGTTTCTGGGGCATTCTCTGCCTCTTGAGGGGGTGCTGCTGTTTCCTCTGGTTGCGCCACATACACACCTCGCTGTCCAGCTAAATCTGTTTCTGGGCACTCAAACGAACGGTGCCCCCACTTGTGGCATCTATAGCATTGATAACCAGTTCCCCTTCCACGACAATTTCCTCTACCGTGTTGGAACGATCTGCCACCTCTCATTCCGTCTCCTTTTTCTGTTGTTCCCGAAGTCCTCGAACTACTGGCTTCCTTGTTGTTGCTGCCAGTCCGGCCCTTGCCATAGGACTGGCCTCTCCCTCTGGTAGACCCTCGTCCTCTCCGGGCATTTTGTCTTTGGTTAATTTTCTCCTCTGCTTTAATTGCGCTCTGGTATGCATCCTCAGTATTATTTGGAGACAAAATATTTATTTCATCCAAAATATCCATCCTCAGTCCATTAACATATCTAGATGTCCTTTCTGTCGTATCCTCTATATATCCGGCTCGCAAATTCACTCGGTAGAATTCCTCTGTATACTCTTTCACAGTCAGTCCACTCTGTCTCAAGTTCTGTACCTGTCTATGTAACGCGATTTGATAATCCCTTGGCAGAAATCTGCCCTTCAATTTAGCGACCATCCTTGTCCAAGTTTTAATCGGCGTTTTGTTCAACCTCTTCCTCTCATTATGGACACTATCCCACCACAGAGCTGCGTGTCCTTTCAGCTTTGTTGCTGCAAATTTGACTCTACAGTCTTCACTAACTTCCCCGCATTCAAAATACTTGTCCATCTCGCTAATCCAATCTAACACAACATCAATAGACAAACTACCATCGTATGTCGGGAGTTCTGGTTTTGGTCTGCTGTTCGACAATAAGATAGACTTCAGTAATTTCACTTCTGCTGATTCACCTTCAGGTCCATCTGCTGCCACTTCTACTTCTTCTTCACTCACATCGCCCATTGCAGGATCTCTTCTCCTGCCGCCTCTACTACTTCCAAACGAGAAGTAAGAACTCTGATTTCTTCTCGTAATGCCTCATCTGCCATTCCACGAGCACCTCGGCCTTGTCCTCGTCTACCTACATCCATTTTTTTCAAATCTCTTTAACTCAATGCTCTGATACCACTCTGGTGTAACCCATCCCAAAAGGCCTACACTTTACACTTTACACGCGGAAGGAAAATGTATACGTGGCAAATAAAAATCTTAACTGTGTTTTTCCGTGGGATTTTTATGTGAGTTGGCAGCTGGAGAGTTAATGCCTGCAGTAAATATCTGTACTCCGTCTCGAGACTGCTCCCGCTTGCCCTTCGCACCTTAACCCTTGTTCATTATGGCATGTTCTGATTGTTCATTTGTTATTTCCGCTCTGAGGTTATCTGTTCTGGTCGAGGGTTTTTGGGTTTCTTCTGTAGAATGCTATATACTCTGCTCTATTGGTATGTGTAACTCTTAGTATGGGCAAAATTCGGCCCCTCCTCTATTCAACCTGCTTGCAATTTTAATGGAAATGGCGTTTGGTTTTGATGGCTATTCGGCTCGGTTCCGTGGTTTGACCTCGGTGAGAATTTGTATTCTGCCTCTGTTCTGTGATTGCTCTTTATGACTTCGAACAATGGAAATGGTTGACTCTTTTACGCAATTTCTTCACCTTTGATTTCTGGGTGTTATATGCCGATATTCCTATTCGACTGTGGGCGAAAACAATGTTAAATAAATGTATGGTTGTCTGTCATTTGTGACTGTAGATTACTGAGACTTCATCCGGTTGTTTAATATTTCACTATGATTCATATTTGAATGCTTGCAACAACAATTTGATAAATATTATTTGTATGGTAGTTTATCAAGCCGTAAAGAAAAAAATTTCATTTGGGCAAATATTAATAAAGATGATATAGATGGACAAATAACTTTATTTTTTGAATGCTTCTGACTGTCTCTATTTCTCTTCTCTTATCATTCAGCTGAACCCTCTCCTCTTACATTTGATTTATTTATATTCTCTATTTTCAGTTGATCTTTACAGTTAATCCAACTGATATAGAATATGGTTACAGAAATACTATTTTTGTTAATAATTAT